>JAMKCH010069534.1:0-47868 GCA_023653785.1 Ophioderma brevispina
CTGGCTCCCCTTACGAGGATGCTATTTTCACTGCCTACCGCGAAACAGCCTTGACTTGTCACTGAGTCTCAACAGACATTCGTTAGGGAGCCACCGATCTTGAAACTGAAATATTTTGCCCGGGCTGCTCTAAAATTTTGGTGACTAGATTCAGTAGGGGAACTTTGGTCATCAGAAACGCTGTTGGATTATTTTTAACGATGCGAAAAAAAATAGAAATCCAAGATGGCGTCCAAAATGGCCGCGGATTTGACTAACGCACCGATTTTAGCCGTAACTTTGGATTGCGGTCTGCAACTGGAACGCAATTTGTGTCATCTGAAAAGAAAATTAAATTATCTACACGTGATATCAAAAATTTGGGGAGTTTAAGAATTATTGAAGGTGCAAATTGATGAAAAATCACATTTTTTTTTGGGCATTTTTAAACCAAAAAAGAAATATTCGATCTAATATTCCATTGATATTTCCAGAACCTAATCATCAATTTAGCCAATTTTTTCTACAAATTTGACGTAAAACACAGTTAGTAATTCAAAATTATTTATGTACATTATTCAAAAATGAAGCTTATTCTGTAACGAAGTTCATCAATCAGTTACACAGAGAGGTTGGTTTACTGCGCACTTTTGCTAAAAATGTTTGATCATGCAGAAAACTCATACCAAAATCCCTCCACTTGAAAAGTTACAAATTATTCATGCATTTATACACTATAAAAAATGTTCTTAAAAAACACTTTGTTTGGACGTCAGCCGGGACTGGAAATGTGCAAATAACTGTAAAAAAAGGGACCTCCGAAACGGGCAAAAACTGTTAAAAAAAGTCGTTTTAAACTGTTGTGAGTCCCAGCTGCCAGTCCAAAAACGACTTATTTTACTGAACATTTTAACAGCTGTACGTAGGTGTTCATTTTAAAATTACATGCAATGTTATTTATATCTGATACATTAAATTCAACATTTAAAAGCAAAAAGCGTAAGCATGTATACAGTGTGATGTCACGTCTTAACTTTAATGCAAATGACATACCTGAGGTATTTGTAGCATACCAGTTGGAAGGAATATGGTTGCAGCCCCTATTATTTTACCTTTTACTTAATGAAGCATTGTTTGGAAGTTGGTATTGTTATTAATTGTATTTCCATTGATACCAAAATGCCTAATAAGTACATGAACAATGCTCTACATGATACTGTATAACTATAGCAACCTTCAAATGCCGGATGATTAACAGGTTCGCTACAAATTAGCAATTTTTATGATTTCAAGCCATACAAAGAAGGTTCGAAAGCCTATTCTACCCAATGGAAGGTGTGTGTAAATATTGTGCTGCAGCGATCTGGTCTAACAATTTTATTTTATCATTATGTCATGTATTGAAGTGAGCGAAGATGTAATAAAAAACTTATGTGAATTTGGCATTGAAATTAGAAAAAGTGTTTGTCTATATCGGTTGCAACAACCTTTTCAGGAGGCTATGTAACGTTTGCACGTGATACACGAATTAACTATTTACTTTCATTTACACATGGGCTCTGTGTAATGTCTTCCTGTTGTTGCGATAAATATAAATAAGAGCCAATATTGTGGATTTACAAGTTTTGTTGCCCCAATGCTTTAAGACTGCGATAGACAGCATGAATTAGACTGTTTTACTTGTTTATTCAAAACTCAAGACATAATCATTAATCAGTATATAGATCCTCCCCTCCCTTCTGTAGAAGTTCAGGAAACCAAAAATAATAATTCCGGGGGGGGGGGGGGTGAAATGGGTATTTTCTGGGGACGAGCCCTGGGCATGTCTCGAGACCTGCAATATAGAGTATCAAATCCAAACCTATGCTCTCTGTCAGTCTCACATAGGGTATCAAATTGTACTGTGTCAGTTCAGTTAGAGTATAAAATCAGCAAGGCGCGGTAACAACAGGTTGATGTTGCACGAAAAGCACACGGTATTAATTAATATTATAAAACCCCGGGCGGCCGGTGGTCCTGATTTCAAGTGCCTGAATGTTTAAACCATTGAGGTCTTACCACCTTGTCCCACACGCAAAAAATAATGTTCCCGGTATTACTCAAAGAAATAAGTCCTTGAACTTTACCTTTCATTTAGCACTCGGAAATCTCGGTTAGTTACTCGGCCGGCCCTCGCCTCCACATCACCATCAGCCACAGGCTCAGACTGAGTCGAGCATGAATGCGAAGTCTGAGTCGAAAACCAATCATGTTACTCCAAAAACTGTAGATGTGACCACTAAGGCTAAGCTGTGCAATTAACTAAAATGACCAAAGATATAGAGATACTTAAAAATTAAATACCTCTGTCAAGCAACTTTCTTCGATAGATTAACCACCGTTCTTCCGTCGCCGCGATACATTCCGACTTGCCAATGGCATGCATTCCGTTTGTCACTTGCGAGAATCAACACTGCCATAGGATATGTGTATAACAAAAATCCGGAGCCGGAATTTTATAACAAAGTTGTGTTTTCTATATGAAGGAATTTGAGTTAAGCTTAGCAATTGCACACTGGGATTATGTATATGGGCAAGCAATTAATGTACATGCAAAAAACACAATTTTTTGTAAATTGAGGGCGCCCTCAGGAATCCTGAGTCAGCCTTAAGGTAGATTTGTTTACATGCCTCAATCTTCTAAAAATATTATCGGGTCATTGCATGCCAAAACACCAAGATATGGAAACCCACCCTCTAAGATTTTGTTGAAATGCAGTCAAGGTACATTTTTGGGGCTACAGAGGACGGTCAGCAGGAAAAAATTCAAATTACATTCCCGTTTTGAAGTTATTGGCTCTCAAAGTTTTACGACTAGGACCCAGTAGTGTCATTGAGTGCAAGTGGGATTAGAATATTGAATCCACTTTACCAGCCTTTGGTCGGGACTGGGTTTATTTGGAATTCTCAGTACTCTAATGTTAACACTATCTGGCTGAAAACCAATGTGTCACAAGGGTTTTTTAGATCATTTAAGCAAAATAGCATTCTGTATTTTAATCAAGTAAGAGTCTCAATTACAAGATGTTCAAAAACGAATCTTTGCAAACTATTTAAATGTATTATCCCAAATTTACGAATTGCCTTCACCAAATTCAGGTTTAGAAACATCAGTAAATTACCCGTGGAGTCTGGTTTCTTATTTTGTTTCATTAGTTAAAAACAATGCAGTAAATGTAATCTAAACGATATCGGGGATGAGTATCAGTTTTTGTCCTGATATGCAAACACTGTGAAAATGAAAGGAACACATTCAATTTTCAGTCACAAAAGTTTTTTGTGTAAATCCATCTTCTCTCAAATTGCATCAGTTGAATGACTTCAAAAGGTAAAAACTTTATCAATTTGTGCAATTTTGCAACACCAATCTTTAAAACATCTCCTAGTCATTTGATTCAAATGTACAGAAAAAGATCTGAATATGTAAGTATTTTTTATTTTATATGTTTTTGTTATTTATTTTCCCTATTGTCACTCTCGCAGAAAAGGAAAGCACCAATGTGAGGGTATGCCGGCCAACAAAAACACGCTAAAACTGGAATCTAACAGCAGTTTGGGCAAAAGGAATAGGGTGCTTTTGAAACAGCAAACAATGTTAAATTGGCATGTTACAGTTTTTGTTATAACTGATGTTCGGAATCAAGTTGAGGTACTTCATAGTAAGTGTCACACTAAAACTAATAAAGGACACATTCATCAAATTCTAAGATACATTTTTTTGAAAATTTATCGTGAGTAGTGTGTTATTTCATTTACTGGATGGTGAAATCATAACTGTGGAGTGATAAAACGGTATTAATTGTATATCAGCAATGGAATTTAAGTTTTATAATGTAGAAACAGGTAGAAAAGAATCTGACTACAAATTGAAAGAAAATCTCATCCAAATAATCATCCAAAATGGTTTCCAAAGAGTTTCAGTGCCCATGGGTGTTTATGAACACAGTACTATTCTTGCACATATCCGCAAACCCATTATGTTTCTCTGGCATCATTAGAGTGTTCAGGAATCGTCACATATTCTTCTTCAAACTTAAAAATTTTGCCATTTTTACAGAATAAACATGCATACAAGTGTAGCCTTATGCTAGTACTTAATATCAAAGCTGAGGCATTAATATAAAAATTCTACTAATTTGTTAAACAGGTTGTTATCAGAGTTAAAACCAGCGATATGAAAATCTATCTCCAACATCATCTAACCTTGGTTAGAAATAATCAGAGCCGTGATGACAGTTTTTCAATCAGGCACGTTTGTGTTCCTTTATGATCAGTTTCTTCCAAGATCTGGTATGCGGGCCTGGTGGGTTGTACGAGACGCAATGTTGGAAGGCGCGCGGCGAAAGTAGCAAAAGCAGTATGCGCGAGCCGCTTGAACCTGAAAAATAACTCAATACGCAGCGTGTACTACCTGGGTTTCAAATTAAACAAATTTGAACCGGGCATCCGCCAATGAAATTGCTTACATTTCACAGCTGTTTAAGACTGCAAAATAAACACATGCTGACCTAATTTATTGAAGGTAAACAAACTCCTGAATCAAATTTCTTTTGAAGGTGTAGATTTCACACTGACCATGACAACTGAGAAAATTTGGTTGAAATGGACCAAGCATTTAGCATAGTTGCAATTTTAAAATAATAAAGATGCCATTTAGGGGCCCACATGCATTTTGACCACAATTATATTCACAAAAAGATGTTACCATTAGTAGTCTCATGTAGGAAGAGAAGTTTGCCTATCCAATGTACTTTTTCAGCGATACAGCAATTAGCATATTTAATTAGTCAAGTGCATCAAAAATGCCCTTTTATTTGATCCACTTGCACTTTGACCGCAATTGTGATCATACAAACGATGTGCGCATAGAAGTTCATGTAGCGAAGGAATGTTGCATATCCAATGGTACAATTTCAGTGATACAGCAATTTGCATATTGAATTAGATCATTGTATCAAAAAAATGCCCCTTTAATCGGCCACCTGCACTTTACCCAATTATGATTCACCCAAAAGGATGCAGGACTAATATTCTTCAGCAGCGAAGGAATTTTGCATATCCGATGTACGGTTCAGAGATACGGAATAAGCCTATTGAATTAGCTCATTTGCATTACCTAAGCCGGGGTATCCACACCACGGCTCAAAATTGGAAAAAAGATGCACACCATGATAGGGCTTTCATGCAGTGAAGGAATTGCCGTATCCAGTACGTTCAAAAAAATTATAGCATACGCGTGTTTTTGCAATTAATTAGATATTGAATACTTAATGTGCCCGAAATACGCCCGAACTATAAGCAGTTCGAAGAACTCTCCAGGTACCGGTCCTTCCACCAAAGTGACATATTTACATATGCCCATACGGAAATCCAGAAAACTTGTACACAAGCCTGCGGGAAAATTTCGTTATATGCAAATTAGATAAGTAATTAGCCATATTTCCGCCAAAATCTAATCAGGTCGAGAAACCGTGGACCCTCTTTTACATCATCATAGCCCTACGGAACTCCAAGATAAATCGTACACAAGCCCGTGAAAACGGACGTAGGCCACACAGACCGCAAGACAGGAAGGACAGACAGACAGAAGAAAAGTGATTACTAAGTGCTCTGCCGAAAACAAAGTTCAGGCGAGACAAAAATGCACTCGAAAATGTCTCGAGGTGCACATGAAGGAATTTTGTAATTAAGCGTAATTAATAGTGGAGATTATATGATATTAATTAATGGATACGGGAAAATAATGTATCCAGGACAAGTAAAATATAATCTGGGATCTCGATTCAATTACAAATAGCTTTTTGATGACAAATAAGCCACTTTGAGTATTACCGTTTGCAGGTATAATTTACTAGACAAATACCAACACAACTTTGAAAATTGGGGATGATTTTCCAAAAAATGTGCTACTATGCTTTATATTTAACAGAAATTTAAATTTTTGAAAATCACTTTTTGAGTTTTCTGGGTAAATACCGGTAAAACCTGCAAGATAGTGGAGCAGTCCAATAATGCAATAGGAAAACCTGATGCTATAAAAATGCTATGCACCTCAGAACTTGGCCAAAGGCAAATTAAGTTGACTGTGGAGACAAGGTCCAATGGTGTATATTGTGCACGGACAATATTCGAAAACGAGTAAATTGGCCCGTTATGTATTTGGCAGCATTAATATGTGAAATGTTTGTGTTAATAAGCCTTTTACAATTCTTAATGCCGCATGTCCCGATTTTGGTTGGCGATCCATGCACAAACTTCAGTGGCATCATCATCTCTACCTTGGTGCATTGACGTTAGGCAACACGATTTTGTGGTCGCAAGTGTATTCGCTAGCGCTGACTTGAAGCGGACAGGCGATTTGACGTGCGCGCCAATGTTATGACATCAATGCACGGAGGTAGCGACACAGCCTATAGATGATAGCTGTTCTGTCATGATTTAGATAATTGTGGTTTGGTTTACAGTTACATTTTGCTCAAATTTGGAGGTCTTTGCGATACTAATCGAAGCCGTAAATACATTTCCACTTCGGAAATCGCAGCAGGGAAAAGGGCTTATATACTTCGTCTGGCCTGTACTTAAGGAGTGAGTCCTAGCTTTCGCACAGGCTATTGTGCATGCGTATACGCGCACGGAAAATTTGTACGGCTTCCCACAGTCATCTCTTAGTCAAGCCCGGAGAAGGATAAGAAGGCAATTGGTATACACGTTTTGTGTATTGGAGGAACAGACGTGGGTTCTCCACATTAATTGTGGTGTTTATTCCATGGGATTTCATGCGTTGGGGTTTCAATGGGCCAAGACTGTCAGAAACTGATGGGGTTCAAATTTCCGACTAACTGCCCCCTTCTTCAAGGGCCAGTGGCGTAGCTAGTTGATGTGGCGTCCCCAATAACAGGTGGGGTCCAGGGGGTGCGGCTCTAGGAGACTCCAGTAATCAGATAAGTATATGGCCCTGTCAGCATGCAGGGGGCAGAGCCCCAGGAAGCTTCTGGATTTAGTATGTTGAGTGCCTTTGGGGATTAGGGGCTGAGCCCCAGAAGTTCGGTAGACGTTTCGTATATAGAAGTCCCATGGATTTGACAAATTGAGGTATTGCCAGTCATTCCGTCAGCGCTAATGCACAACGTCCTACAGCGCATGACGGCATT
Organism: Ophioderma brevispina; assembly: GCA_023653785.1. NCBI lineage: Eukaryota > Metazoa > Echinodermata > Ophiuroidea > Amphilepidida > Ophiodermatidae > Ophioderma > Ophioderma brevispina. Next base: position 7,170 of record JAMKCH010069534.1, read on the forward strand.
CAATTGTATAATACCTCATTTGCATCAATGGGACTTCTATATGAAACGTTTACCCAGAAGTCTAGGGTTTTATCCTGTTTAATACCTTTGGAGAGCTCTCAGTAGTTATTTCATTATCCTGAAGCAGATAGACTATAGGCTTTGGCCGAGGTTGCGGGGGTGCAGCCCCGGAAGCTATCTTGAAGCACATGAACTATATGCCTGGTTTTTTGTGGTCGCTGCCTTACGGCAGAAGACACATAAGGCTCACTTTGTCCACTGTTGTGGAGGTCTGTGTGCAAAAGGGTTCCACATTTGCTGTCCTATCCTCATACTTTGATGGATTTACAAACCAAACGGAGGTCAAGTGTAACATGGCATCCCCCCACTTTTGATGAGGTAGTGGACCCAATCTAATCCTACACATCATCTTCTATATGAATCCTCACCCCCACATACGATCCCCCCACCATACATACCCCATCCCAACTTCCTACAACTACAACCTTGTTCCCCTACTCCATCATCACGGCCCACCCTTTACCCGTGCCATCACCCATCTCCCCATCAAACCTTCTAACGCAACCACTCTCTTCCTTTCTACATTATATCTCACTGACTGCTCCTTCATCCCCACTTCCCTCCAATTCCTTTCCTCTCTAACCCAACCACCCCTCCCTATCTACCTCTTTCTCTTTAAACTCGAACCCTGCATACTTTGGTCCAGTTGTAAAAAAGGCTGAACATGTAAAAATTGACTTCATTTGAAAAGTTGAAGTTCAATTGGAACCCCAAACTGAATCATGTTGCAACATGGGATCCCTCCATTGTTGATGAGATCAAAGGTCTGTTAGGCCTATAATTCACTAACGCGAAGGCAGGCGACCAAGCGTCGAGGACCGATGTATTTTCTTTGTGTCAATCTTATCTTTTCCAAATCATTCAGTTACCCCCCCCTACCCTCCGCCACTGTTCAAGGGGAGGGGTAATGTTGGTACAGGGAACATTTTTAAATGGAGTCAAATTGTGTTTTAATGTATCGTCTTAAAGCTTATACCAATGTAGGGGACACAGAGGTCAGCGGCCATGTATTCAATGAAGCTTGACCTTTGTTCCCACGACTTTGGTAACCTAAGGCATTTGAGGACAATCAAAACTATTCCTGATTTTAATCATGAAGATCAGCCAACAATTAGCACCATTTTGTATCCAAATCAGAGCAACTTTAAAATATGACCCCTGTACAAACTTTAAATTGAAAACTTTAGGCTGTAGATATTACAACCAATACATTTTCTGAATCCTTTATGGTGAACATGGATTTGATCAATTTAGAAATTTGACACATGTACAAACTTTGTCTTGACACTCCTTTTTGAAGCACTTGAGAATCACGTTTCAGGCCACAAGGGTCTATTTCAGGCTGTCAACTGCGTTACAAAAACGTGCTAGCTTCCAGGCAATTACTTCTAACTTGAGAAATTGTTGGTAACCATTGAAGTGGTAAGGGGTCAAATGTTAAACTTAAGATATCAGAAGATTAAGGTGAAAGTAAAGGTTGCCCTATCTGGGATTGATAGTTCAGGACTTATTAGCAAAAAGGTCAAAAATGCAGATTTGATTCGACTCAATAGAATTCAGTATAGACTTGGATTTACAATGGTACTGGTAACGATAGAGCAATATTCTTACTATGATCAGTTTGGTCAAGTCACCTTTCCAAGAGGAATCATTTCTCATTTACCCCCAGGAGTTCTGTAACCAAAGGGTTCAGAACCCCATCGAGATGCTCACAACAGATAGCTGAGTCCAGAAACCTAACTGCACCAACCACTGGGTGTAAGTAACGGTCTTGATACACCGAAAAATGGTAGGCTTGATCAAACGAACGAAACAGAACTCCCATTGGATTACACGCTTATTCCGTGATGAACGTTATGTATGCATGACTGAATAAAGCGGGTTAATCCCCCAACCAGTTCTAAAGGAAAATATGTCATGATCTGAATATTTGGAAAATGTGGTATGGATGGAAAGCTTAAGTAACGTAGATTACATATAAATCAAAATAGTTGAAAATTGTCCACATTTGTTGACGTATTTTGCCCTTTTAATTTCCCGCCAATAGCTTACTCGAAAATCCACGTCAAAGTGCGGACCATCCATTAATTTACGTCGTTGGACCATCATATCGCAGTGTTGCACTTCATAATAAATTAAACACAACGAAATGAAACAAAATATGTCATTCTGTACTTTTTTTAATTTTCTTATTAATCCATCAATATTACAGTGCAAGCAGAACAATTCGAGTCACACCGATGTTTTGGTTAATCACTTGGAAGTCACGAAGTTGGGTGCTTTTGATCAATGAAAGCCGTGGCGAAAAAATCCGCCTGTTTTCGTCGTATGTCAAAAAAGCAAAAATTACCTGGCTAATTTTGTTAATTTTACATCCAAATTGTCTTTATTTTTTCGGGAATTTCGGGAGTCATGTAAATATATCTTTTATGAATGAAAGTCAAATGAGCTTGACAAAAATCTTGACATATTTCCTGTAATTGAGGCCCAAAGAGGCCACATCCCACCCACAAACGTAGGCAGAGAAGTATGTGCCCAGTACTTTCGGGGCTTAAGGCTCACCAGGACACGGACTGAGCCTGCTTCTCTCCAAAGGGGTAGCAAGAACGGAGGTAACTTTGTACCTATGGTGAACGGCAGGCAGCTGAGCCACCGCAACCAATGCCCTTGCAGTGCTTGGGGAGCACTGTGCGATTTCCTCAAGCTACTTTTGTAGAAATATACAGAGACCTTTATCGGCTCGAGGCGTTCCCACTCAAAACAAACTGAGCGCAGTGCTTAGTCCATGAAGGTAGTCAAGAAAATACCGTTTTGTAACTAATAATATAATCACCAACGAATTGTGAATAGAATACGTAAACAATAACCCTAATACAATCCAGTAATGGAATTTTTATAAGATTAGCAACTACACACCACCTAATGGGCCAATTGTAATACTTTTTGGCACCTCTAATCTGGTTATGCTGTTGCAAACGTCCTTGGCAACTTATTGTACCTAAAATGATTTGATTTGTATTGGTGTGAGGTTGAAGTGAACAAATTGCAAAATACCTGTCAGATAAGAACAGCATTTGAAATATTATGCAAAAAATTAAAGAAATTTTTAGTAACATTAAAGAAATGTGTGCGTGTGTTTACTATGTTGCAATTAGTATGCTACCATTAGGCAATGAAAAAATAAAACCCTCTACAAACAGACGGACTTGGAAGTAAGCCAGCCCTTTTAAAATAACATTCTTAGATTGAGTGGTATCATTGGGTGCAGAATTACATAATTTGTAATTGTAGAGTTTGTATTTTCAGTATTGATTACAGAATCAATCTAATGTAAAAAACAAATTGGGGCTTTCTTTTTCATTGCCTAACCAACGGATAAATAAATCATGATGTTTACCACCTCAGAAAAATTAATACAGCGGAGGTGGCAAGGCTCATCCTACATTACAACAACGTATTGGGTTGGAAGAAAGGTCATTTACAAGTTATTCCAGACCAATGACATATCACTGAACACCACTGACATTACTTTTCAAAAATAATAGATATGAAAGTGCATCCCAGATTGCGGAGAGAAAACTAAAGGTGATTATGAATTTAGTATTTGCTCCTGTAGTAAATTTATAAATTCACAATTTTTGGTTCAGACCAAAAAATACTCCTCCACAAATTGATATTTGATAGAAGGCTTTACCACATGAATAACAATCCAGCTCTGTACTTATTGCTTGAGAAATTGAAAATAATCCAACTTACATTACATCCAAATAACCATAAACACATCAAAATACTGTGGATTTAGCACAACAAAGGGCTATTAACTTATTTAGCCGAAGTGAAATTTGGTCATTAAAGTGATCAATAGAGCAGGACTAGGAACCTAATATCCATTTTGGCTATCTGTACTGAGAAATATGGGTAATCTTAAAAAAAAAAATTTTCCCCTGAAAAGGCCAAGATGCAGAGAGCCCTTTGTTACAATACTAAACCACAAAATACCAAATTGTGCTACTACTGCGGCATTTTGTGGCATATCTTTTAGTACATGGACTTGCTAATTATTACGTACTATCAATTTCCCCTGGGTATTTAATCTTAAAGGTAACAACAAGAGATTTCAATCTCCATATTTTTCTCCCTGCAATAATGTAGTGATTTTATATAAGGCCAAAAAAAAAAATTGTTGTGTTGCCCTCCCCAGCTTAAGATCAGGAAGGTCGGTCGGTCGGGTTTTTTTTTTTTTAAACTCATTTCTCCAGAAAGTGACTGCTATTCATGTAAAATCCAGCTAAATACGTAAGAGGGACATTCAAATATCTATTAGAAAAATGTTTTCTTGTAACTGAACTTGTGTTGCTGTGTCGTATCCTCTGGTTCAGTTACATGAAAATGACATGCCGAAATCCCAGGTTCCCGCAGTACACAATTGGCTCAGATGTGCAGACCGACTGCCATGGTCCATTCGGACCGATGGCGCGGGGGAAATTTGTACGGTGCATAGTTGCAAGCGGACATCCTTGTTATGCTCGCATACAAACCGCAAAAGTCTCCATTTAAATCGGAAGTTGTAACACAGCTGAAAACCACCTCACAACCTTTCAAAGCTGTGACACTCAACGCGAAGCATACCGTAGGATTTCATCGTGATCGTGTCCATGAACACACTGTCAGACCGCTGCAGCATTTGCTGGACATGTACGACAGCACGGTGATGTAATTGATGCAAATTCATATTTTCGCTGCTTCAGAGAAGGATTTATTGTTTTTTTCATTAATAATAAACTGTGTCAACTGGTGTTTTTCAAAAATGGTTTGTTTATATTTGTTTTCTAAAGTTTTTGGTATCCATTGCACGTCAAAATTTTGGTCTTTAAATTGAATATTACAGTGTTTGTCGAATTGTCTCTATATCGTTGCGTATACTTTGCGTAAATACGGCCAGCCAGTACGACGCCAATTTTATTTTCCTTGTGTTTCTCGCACATTTTTAATATGGCCACACATTTCATTCGAAGAATAGTGAGGTTTTGCCCGTGCAAGGAGTTAATTCGAGCTACCTCTTGTGATTTTCATTTGGTTGGTTTTATTAACGTATCAACCGGAAAACCGGTAAAATAGACAAACTCAAGACTTAAAAAAAAAAAAAAAAAAAAAATGACCGACCCGAGATTTTCAGGATTTTGGCGGTCGTGCGGAGGGCAACACAACATTTTTTTTTGGCCTAAATTAGACACTTAATCGATCCCGTAACTTTTATTTTCACTACAGAAATATGGGTAACTTAAAATTAAGGCAAAGGTTATATAGCTTAATTTCCTATTTGCTCCTATAGGAATTGAAATTTTACAATTTTTGTACTAAAGAAAGAGTTTTCACCTTAAGCCTTCGGAACAGGGATATTTTGATAAAAGCTTACCCAGTGCAAAAATCAGAATTTTCAAAGAACACCCAAAGTAATTGAAATCTCTTGTTGCATTTACTGATTTGTCCCAACATCCCCAGCTGTTCCCAAGGCATCTTTGCTTCAATCATTCTAATTTCACTGGCTCGCAGTCAGGGGAAAGGGGGCTACCATATAACAAGCTACTCTAGTGTAAACATACCTTAACTGAGCTCTAGTTTAATACACACCCTTGTTCCTCAGTGACCTAGGTTTCATGAAAATACATGTGTTTTGATTCTTGGGTCACAACCAGACTCCTCCCCAATTTCCCACAAAACTTGAACTTAAAGGTGCTTGGTTCCTATCGTCTTTGGGACCCCCCCCCCCCCCCCCTATTCAACGGAATAGTATAAGTTTTATTCAATACAGGCTGTCTTTTTTCTCATTGTCCTCATGAAATTTCAACTTCCAAATCCATTTCTTTCTCAAGATACTGAACAAAAAACTGCCATTTAATGGTTAACTATCAATATTAAAGCACAGTAGTGAATAGTAGCGTTGCACTTGCATTATCGCGTCTAGAATCAAAACCGCAAGTTTGTTTTCCAGGTAATTGTTGGTCAGCATATACAAGTGATCACTGTGTCCGGCTCCAACATCAAGTAGAGAACACGGTAGACAAAAATCAGAACACGCTCCTTTAAATGTGCCATTCGGAATGGCTTAGTGTAAATTATGAAGTACCAGAAGAATATACCTGGGTCTGTTGTCAATCACAGGACGTTGGTACAACAAAATTACGAGTGGGTGTTGGGATCATAAGACGTATATACCTACAATTTTGGTTTCATAATATAACTATTTATCTCTCTTTATTAACCATTATATACAACAGGTTCTATACATAGAACAACCAGAAAATATAATCCGGTTTAGGCCACAAAACAAACGTTTGGTCTCAGAAACAGTAAGCAAAAAAAAAACAAGTGCTTGTTTTTTTTAAGTAACACGCTATGTGTTTTTCAGTGTTCGTGTATACTAACGTACAGAAGGCAGATATTTTTTATTTTAAAGCATTTTGGCCCACTTTTGGGGGGCTGAAGCTTTGCAGCCAAAGTTGATTTTTTTTTTTTTTACTACTTGCCTGTCTGATTGCCCAAGGTCACTGAAAAATTGTTCATTTGACAATTAAAGGTTACACCACCCTGTCCTATCAGGCAAGTTTGTATATAGAAGAAAACAAGATTCACATTCAAATTTGTTATCTTTAGTAGATAAAATTTAAATAAAAATACTGATTTTTGTAATTTGATATAATTTGTATGGCATATTTTGTCCAGTTGCTCATGGCCATTCCCAAGCAGTACTGCTCCCAAGGAAAGTGTGGGATAATTATGTCTCCAGACTCAGTATAATTTTTGTAAATGTTCATGATTAACATTACATATACATGTAATGTGAAATTCTGAATGGCATGATTTTACAATACAAAATTTGAAATATTCGCCTAGACGTATTTAAGTTTCCAGGCCAAGTTCGGGCAAGGTTGGGGCATGTGTTACTTAAAGGCACTATCAGTGATTTGCTAAATCAGAAAATAAAAAAAAAATAAAAAATCAGATTTTTGCATCTGTGTGTAACGAGCGTGCACTATCAGTGATTTGCTAAATCAGAAAATAAAAAAAATCATCAAAAATCAGATTTTTGCATGTGTGTGTCGAGCATGGGTATCCTAACATACTCTGCAAGTAGTAAGACTGAAATCAACCTAATAAGGAGAAAATCAGATATTTTATATTCGATTCGCGCTGATATAGGAGCTGGGGAAAAGTTTTGGTTCATATCCATTAGGTGAAATGGGGAAGAAGCATTTTAATCCATCCAAGAACTCACTTCGCTGCCTAACAATAGAACGTGACTTGAAAGGAAAAAGGCCAAGTACAAAACTTAATTTTGTTTACTGTACTTTTCTGAATTGAATTTTGTACAGTTTTAATACAATTGATCAGTAAATCATTCACATCATTTCACTGTAAAAATGGTGTTTAGGAATTAAACGCTTTTCTGTGGTCACTGCGAAAACGTTATCTTTTAAATGTTAAAACATGTTAAAAATATTGATTGCAAGTGTTTAAAAATATGGCATTAGAATTAAGGAATTGAAAATGATATTTACACAGAGTAAGGATGGGAAAATAATTAAATTCCTATACTGAGCACTGTATACGGTATGTTCATACTGTTTGGTCCTTCTACACTGTTCCTAAATGTACACTGACAAAGTAATTCCCAGAATTCTTGAGGACTAAAGAAGTTTAATTTAGGCGACGTTATCTACACAATTGTGTTTCATTTCCAAATATTTCATCCAACGTGCTTCAACTATTAAGAACTACGCTGGACCATCTATAAATGGGTATTATTATTGTATAGTCGTATTAGTTTAGGGTAATGTATGAAAGTAATGATCAGGCCCCATATTACCTGCGTGGACAGCGCAAAACCATTGTTACCATATTCAGGATTCAATAGCGCACCTGTCTCATACAGATAGTATTTCACATAATTAACGTACATTACTTTTACCAATAAACCTAATGTTTTGACCACTGCACATCGTATTAGCCGTAGAGCACACAGTAATAAGAACGCACGGACTAGGAGTGCTGCAAAGATTAATTGCTGTGCGCCCCTCACAAACAGTTCTCACCCGTAAAAAAGTATAGGTTGTCCCTATATCAGCGCGAATCGAGTATAATCATTGCTGTCTGTACAGACACTTTTACAACATGTAACTGAATATCAATTTATATCAACACTGCTGTTTTCTTCCTTTTCGGACAATGTTTTCAATGTTATGAGAATTCTAGAGACTGTCCTTAATTTTAGCTATTCCTGCAAATTTGAAATATTTTTGACTCTTTCGGTTGAATCAATGTGTCTTTAATTGGGCCCTGCACCCACATAGGGCAGCTGCTAGAAGAAAAAAGTTATGAAGGCTGCAAAATGGCCTGGTTGGGTAGTGCTACATAGTTATGTGTACGAGTTTCAAAGACAAACCTTTTTTTGCTTTACCTTGGTGATCTTACAAAAGGAAAACTCTTATTATAATAATGATATTACCTCTTCTACTAACAAATACAGCACTTGGATTGGTTAGTTTATGCCCATTATTCTGCAATGGGGCCACACACTGTGTGGAATCGCCAAAGCATATCATGTCTTTGAATATAAGCGTGTTCTTGCATATATTTTCAGCAATGGATGCCGTCTTTGCTTTGGGGTTCATTTTGTGAGCACTGGCTTCAAAGGGTGGACCCGATCGAGAACCCTTGTCCCCCCCCCCCCCACTTTACTCCATCAAAATGGATTTTCGGTATTCTGAGTACAGTTCATATGTTTGCATTATTCCCAGTGAATGAAATTGAAAAGACCCAGAAATGTTTCCTTTTGATGGTTTGAACAAGCAGGTCTCCAAAATTTCCAGAAAGAGCCTAATTTTTTTTTAACTCTGGTTTTTTGCAGGTGTATTACTCACACCTGAAGTGATTAAGCCGAATACGCCATCGTACGTAATAACGTCATTAAGATGATGATTTAGAATTTTCTGTCACGCACGAAAAAAAAATCAAGCACACTTTTCTATGGGGAATGATTACTAGAGCTGAAGAGCAGGCAAGTTCAAAACATAGCTTTGGTTTTCTTTTTCACTTGTTTGCCCAATACACCTTGAAATGTTATCGATAGCAAATTGAGAGAAATTTGTATCCTCAAAACTCCCCCTGTCCCTTTAATTAACGCACATGGCCCCATGGGCCAATTTAGTACACATTTTTGTTTCGACTAACCAAACGACTGGGACCGATTTAAACAAAAATGTATAATTGGATGTTTTAGGTGATTTGCTTCCATATGAGAGAAAAATGTCATAAAAATCAGGCCATGATCAGGTCACCCATCTTTAATCATAGCAGCAAATGGGCTGGTCGCAAAATGAACTTGAGTTACACCTTTGTCTTGAAAGGGCCACCCTGCAAAACCAATGCATTATGGGAGACATTTTTCTTTTTGAATGTGAGTCTTAATAATGCTAAAAATATTTTTTTAAATAAGTATCCCATAATGCATTGTTTTTGCAGGATGACCCTTCAAGGCAAATGGAGTAACTCGAGTTTTGCCATGAAAGTGCCGAAATGTTCCGTATGCTGAAGTACGATTTTGGCTGCAAATAAGGTCAAGGAGCATAAATTATTGGATCATTTCATAGCAGTGCTACATTCATGATTATTGTGCGCTCTATTCATAATCAGGGATGGCAAGCTGGGTTGGATTGATTCCCACTTCAGGCACAAAATTTTAATTTACAAAAGTTTATCACATTTTAGAGTCAGAGATTGCAATGAAAACATAGGAGTCAGCAAATGAAGATAGGAAAATAGGAATAGCTGCCTAATGAGATAATGGTTATGATCCGGACCATGATTGTGTTGTGTGGTCTGTGTCTCACCCTGTAGAACTCAGCCTGTCACTTCCCCATTAAACTAGTGGTATGTCATTGTCTGAGAGTCGGCAAAAGACGGGTCTAAGAATACCAATACCTATAATGACATCTTAAAACATTTTTTAACTTAAACTTTAATTCCCCCCCCCCCCCAAAGACCAAAATATGACAAGTTGGAAAGTCGCACTCAGCAAAATTTCAACTGCATCATTTTAGAGAAGCTCTAAGTCAGCCTTTAAGGATGTTCATTAGCTCAAGGTTGACTAAAAGCTCTTGATTTCTACAGTTAACTCTATACCTTGGAACCGGGGCAGAAAGTAGCCCAGCCCAGATTTGCGTCAGTGGTTTCATTGTTTTAACACAGTGAAGCTGAATCATTGCGAAAGCTAGTGGACATTCGCAATTCTGGCCGGAACCTTGCATGCTTTCTAGACAGTCGTGCTTATGCTGTTTTTTCAATGAAAATGTAACCCGATATCGGCTGGTCTACCCACAAAAGTGTGTTGGCTACATGTTACAACCAGCCAATCATTACCTCTAAAATCCTTGGTGTGCAAGGCACAGGAAATTGCCTAGAACAGGTCCAGGTAAAGGGTTAAAACAATGAGGTACGGTATCCAAATACAATAATACAATTTGTACCGTGCACACATCTGTCCTGCAGGACACTCATGGCACCAACTATGCATACATTTCACATCAGATCAACAATTGACTTTATAGTACATCAATGTCTTGAGTACTTTCAACAACACTCCTGTTGTGTGCCTGGTAGGGTGTGTACTCTGTAGCACCAAAGCAGTGGAATCAATGTGGATGTCTGGGTAGCAGGCACTTCACAGTCACTTTGGGAGCACACCCACACACAGAGTTCCTACTAGATGGCATATACCAAACTGGGGACTCTGGCTGTGTATGAGTTAAGAATCTAAATAACTGTCATTTCAGCTCCTGTACACATTGTGTAATACATCACCAAATCATAATGCAATGCAGGGAGACTCGCAGTCCGGTAATAGATTTTGTTTGGGCAAATCATACTTTCAAAAGGTTCTTAGTAGTCTGTAAGGACCCAGAACTCTGCACACAAACTTGTGCAAGATGGTGACACAGCCCGATTGATTCTGCCATCAAATCTATATAAACACCTCCGACGTCGATGCCATGTCGGTTTCCTCTAATTGACTGCTGCGAATCATCCTGATATCATACGCCCCCCTGCGTTGCAGTAAATTTCAGCTCTCGTGAGACTGTATTTTGCTTGGCTCTGTGAATTTGGCGGTTGCTAAGAAGAAGATGGCGGGCGTAGGCACAAGCAGTATGAGGGAGGCGTGGACGGTTGGGTTCTGCAGCCGTGTGATGGCTATGATGCCATAGGCATGGATAAGCCAATGAGCTAGTAAGATGACCACATCTCGTTTCTTGCTCACCAATTGTTTGGGTGTCTGAAAAGAACTCAAATATATGTAATCAGTTTTTGTCCTTAATGTGCGGTTTTATATCTGTCTTGTATTTGCTCTGAGCTACACACCAGCTTATGAAAAAAAAATCTTGTTATACAGTTGCAAAGAATGATATCATTGGCGTTCTACTTTGCCTGTGGGAAATTTAAAGGGGCATTTCGGATCCCCACAGTCTTGTCCACCCCCAACTTACCCAAGTTGAGATTTTTATTTTTATCAGCGGAACCGTTGGCCTGACAAAGAAATGTGAGCCTAATTTTACATGCAAATTTGATCTACTCTGGAAGAAATTGGACAGAAATTACAAAAACAGTGGCCTATGGGACACCATGATATAAACATTTGCTCATAGCAAAATGCCTCGACACAATCAACTGAAATTTTGGAACTAACCTTTCCTCGAGGGACATCTTGTGAACCATAAACAACTGGAATTAGCGTTTCTCTGCTTTTGCACACATTCTATTCAAAGAATATAAGCTTTTGGCCGCTTCATAAACAAGCAGTTCTCGAACCACAAGTGTCGCCTGGTTGCACGATCACTTGCTTTTACAAAACTTGTACGGCGAAGCTCTACCACCATACCAAAACTCATATCCATACGTCAAGCACGGCCAAGTTACCCAATAACGACCCCTGGATGACCTTTGACCCCAAAATGGCCCCTCAAAGACGTGCCCACAAACCTCGTACGGCAAAGGTCTACCACCATACCAAAACTCATATCCATACGTCAAAGCACGGCCAAGTTACCCAATAACGACCCCTGGATGACCTTTGACCCCAAATTACCTCTCGAAAATGTGCCCACAAACCTCGTATGGCGAAGCTCTACCACCATACCAAAACTCATATCCATACATCAAAGCACGGCCAAGTTACCCAATAACGACCCCTGGATGACCTTTGACCCCAAAATGGCCCCTCAAAGACGTGCCCACAAACCTCGTATGTCGGAGCTCTACCACCATACCAAAATTCATATCCGTAAGTTAAAGGCCAGCGAAGTGCATAGCCGGACAAACAAACCCACAAACAAACAAACCCACAAGTTGTTTTAGCATATATATGCAAAAAGCTAATTAAAATTCATGAATATGCAAATAAGCTACACATAATATTGTGGCACCTCACTCTATCACCCTACCAAGTTTGATATAAAATGGGATCGATTAAGCCCAAATTAATTGGTCGAGCTATGAGTTGCAAAAATATTGGGCGAGATGCAGTCGAGCCCCCATATTTAAACACTCATAGCGAGACCAATTAATATTGGGCGTAAATCATCCAATTTTATCATTATCATGTTTTGGATCGATATTTTCCCACACTTGGACTCCCCAAAACATGATAATGAAGTAAAAAATTTTTTTTTTTCGGGCATAGGCATCTAGCCAGTAGGAGCATTTCTAAAATGGTTACCAAAAATGTTTGAAAATATGCAAATAACTTACTTAAAATTCATGAATATGCAAATAAGCTACACATAATATTGTGGCACCTCACTCTATCAGCCTACCAAGTTTGATATAATATTGGATGGCTTGAGTGTGATACCAGAATATATTTTCATATAGTGAATCCAATATATTCAGTATCACCCGAAAGAAGCGCAATATTATCATATATTATGCTCGGTATAATCTGACTCCACTCCTGTTTTACCAACTGTTTTGAGATTCAGCACTCCTGACTGAAATCAGACCCTTTCAATCCAAATTGAATGTGACTTCAGGATTTTTCTAACAAACAACAACTATAGTTGGAGTAATAATTTCTTGGCCAAGTTACAGGTATGCCCGCTTCCCCGCCAAAATGGCATACCACTGGGTTGCACATAGACGCAGTTCACGCAACAAGCAATGCGCGCGTACGCCATGGCCAAGAAATTATTACTCAAACTATAGTAAAATATTTGTAACTTTTAGCTTTGAAAATATATGTGGAAGGAAAAACATCTGTGAATATGACTGGCAGTAAATTCATTACAATATTTTTGGGACCAGTTTGCATGTTTGGTTTGGTATAATTGTTTACACCATTTGGCTTTGTTATAGGGGGCTAAGCAGTTTGTGCTGCCCAACTCGAATCTTGTCATTTATTGCGTGTTCTCTGTAAACTGGCTGTGTTTATTCTTCATGTTCTTTACTCACTCAGATTCTCAGTATAGATCCAAATTCATGAATTTGAAAAAGCAGGGACAGTTCAAGTGCAACTTCAGCAATGTTCAGGGCCCAGGGTTAGTTCCAATAATTGTAACTTGTGGCATCATCTTTTAAAATTTGGACATAATCTTTGGTGCCATAAGTTACAACTGTTCTGTGGAGTTCTAATGCCATTTAGGTTTGAGATGTTTTGAGATGTATATTCCTAAATAAAAAGAAAATATAATTTTCTTTTGACATACATAGCATCTCTAGAGTCTGTAGATTAATTGTCTTACCAATTTGTAACCGATGCTACAATTTGTTCCCAAAAAGTTCATGTCAACATGTACACAGGCTGCCAAATATGGCAGCCCAATGTAGACACAAGGGTAAGTTTTACCTGAAAATTTCATAATGTGAATTTTAAATCTGGAAAAATGGTTATCACATGATGCAGAAGACTCAAGAATGCCTACAATATAACATTTATTGCAAATAATGAATATTTAAGCCACTTAGCAGCTGTAAAGTTAGACAGAAGTTGTCTGTGTATCTTGGCTTAAATGGCCCTTTTTTTCTACACACACAAATCGTCGTGAAGGATAGTCTATGAACAGCAAGCCATAAAAAAGTTAAACTAGTCATGATCATCAGGACTAGGCCCAGGGTACGCCTCATACTCAGTCACAGGGCTAAGGCTAAGCTAAGGCTAGGCTAGGCATGCAGTACTTTGTTCTTGATAAAGATGCAGTTCATAGCCCAGATCATTATGATCATTGTTATATGTCAAGCCTCGATGATTTGGTGGATTATTTTTGAAGAAATACTATCATTCTGCCATGCTATTTTGTAGATCGCCAAGTTCATTTGCGTGTACATTACCAAAATAAGAGATTCGCGATCTTTTTGTGTCAGTTTACTGTGCTGTTTTGCTATCTTACCTCAATTTTTGTACTTCTTGAGTGGAATATCATGTCCTCATGTTTCTTGAAATTAAATATAAATTACTATTTACTTCCTAGACTTAATAGTTTTTGATGGAAAAAAAGAGTTTGAGTGGTGTTTTCACATGTTCACCACCCAAAGTCGCGAGTCGCCATTTTCTGATACTGCCAAGTTAGTGAGTACTGCAGATGACTTTGCACTGCAAAGTCATCTGCAGTTGGAATGAGCAACCCCCACAGTTCCGTTCTGAGTGATGCTCAAGTTGAGCTTTTCAGAGTATTTATCCAGATCCAGAGTAGCATTTCTAGAAATTGTTGGTTCTCTAAAAAGGTAGTAATTTTTGTAAATGTTGGATTTTTTGGAGGGCAAAATGTCTGTGAATGTTGTAAATTTGAAGTAGATGTTAATAAATGTAACAGTTGTTTTATTTGTAAAGGTTTAGAATAACTTTAGGGATGCAGAAATGTCTAAAATTGTAACTGATATTTTCACATTGAGAAGCAGTGTTGTTTTCCGTTCGATCAGCTGATTTGGCCAAAGTTGTTTTGTGCTTGAAACAACAAAATGATCAGCCAATCAGAGGTTATGTAAGGCGGAAATGGAAGAGTCCAGGAGACATGTGGACGAGTCCAGGGACCTCTGACGTCAGAGGATGACAAATACGTGTAAATTGTCTAGCAAATTTAATGAAGAATGACACCAATACAAGGTTTTATTTGTATTTTATTTACTGTAGACTTGTATGGATGGAAAATTCTTAGAACATAATAATGAAGTAAACCGGGCTCAGCGTTTAGCCAGCAGAGCATTTCACAGAAGTTTAACTGAAATGTCTGAAAAATATGCAAATAAGCTAATTAAAATTCATGAATATGCAATAATGCAGGTAAAAGCTACACATAATATTGTGGCACCTCACTCTATCACCCTACCAAGTATGTAATAAAAATTGGATTGATTCAGCCCAAATTTATTGGTCGCGCTATGAGTTGCAAAAATATTGGGCGAGACGCAGTCGAGCCCAATATTTTACAAGGCGGTTCTCGAACCACAAAGGTCCCCCGCCCAGTGCAGTAGCTAAAGAACAAGAAGCAACAATTTTAAGATCTCAGGGAAGATTGTGATGGAAATAAGTGGTTCTTGAACGACTGTGGCTCTTCCATTGACATGACCTTCAAAATTTTCGGCACTGAACTGAACCACACCCACCAAGTTTCATCATCCTACCACATGATTAGTGATTTGACCTTGAATGACCACCACATGACCTTAAAAAATTTTGGCATTGAATGTTGACCACATTCACTAGGTTTCATGACCATACAACCATGTGCAAAGATTTGACCTTGAATGACCTTGAAAGGACTACCAAAATTTTTGGCACTGAATGTTGACAACACCCACCAAGTTTCATCCTCCTACCACATAATTAGTGATTTGACCTTAAATGACCCCACATGACCTTGAAATGACCATCAAATTTTTTGGCACTGAATGATGACCACACCCACCAATTTTCACCCTCATACCACATGTTAAGTGATTTGACCTTGGATGACCCCGCATGACATTGAAATGACCTTCAAATATTTGGTACTGAATGTTGACCACACCCACCAATTTCCATACTCCTACCACATATTAGTGATTTGACCTTGGATGACCCCTCATGACCTTCACATGACCTTCATAATTTTTGGTACTGAATGCTGACCACACCCACCAATTTTCATCCTCCTACCACATGTTAAGTGATTTGACCTTGGATGACCTCAGATGACCTTCAAAATATTTGGTACTGAATGTTGACCACACCCACCAATTTTCATCCAAGGTTTATAGCAATTGAACTCCATTTTTGCATATTTTTGACCCCATTTGACCTTTGACCAATGCCACATGACCCTCCTCCGAACTCATCCGCAGCCTACTTGAGTGACATCTATGGTGCGAAGATGGACACCCATAATTGCTCCAATCAAAAGATATCGTGTTGACAACGTTTATTATAGCAATTTAGCCCTATTTTTGCCCGTATTTGACCCTATTTTTGACCACATTTGACCTTTGACCCATGTCACATGACCCACTTTGTATCCCACCCAACGCCTACTTGAGATACATCTATGTTGCAAAGATGGACTTCCACACTTGCTTAGTTCCAAAGATATCGCGTGGGACGCGCACACACACACACACGGACGGCTACCATTTCTATAGTCCCCCTTCACCAACAAAAGTTAGCGGGGGACCAAAAACTCATAGCGAGACCAATAAACATTGGGCGTAAATCATCCAATTTTATCATTATCATGTTTTGGATCTGATATTTTCACACACTTGGACACCCCAAAACATGATAATGAAGTAAATCGGGCATAGCGTTTAGCCTACAGAGCATTTTAAAAAAGGTTACCCGAATCATACGGACAGACATACGGACACACAGAATTTGGACTAGTATGTGCCTCCATGAACATTCGTTCAGGCGACACAAAAACCTAACATTTTAGTGACACACACACATACATACATATATACATAAATATCCAAAATGTTAGCCTTAATATCATATGTTGGCCTAACCTGACAAGCAAATTCAATCATCCCTACAAGCTACAAGAAATTTCCAAGTTTTTTCTGTAAATGGACAGAATATACAGCACAATAGGGACACTGTGACACTGTGACACTGTGATACAGCATTTGCTCATAACACCAAAATGCAAGATCAGAATCAAATGAAATTTAGGAATAACCTTTTCTCAAGAATATATAGTGAACCATATGTAAAAAATTCAAGTGTTGGATCCCACAATGATGCTACACACCTTATACCTTTAGTTTCATGAATCTTCAAGTGAAATAATAGATAGGCCTGACTACACCATTTTCTTACCTTGATTTTTGTTCTTGAGAAATGAATGGCATGTGTTACCAATGAGACAATGATGATGATGTGTGGGTAGGAATAATCTGAAAAAGAAAATTCAAAACATATGAGAATTGTTAAATTATGTCCTGTACTAGGATTGTGATTCGTATTCATTAAGCAGGTATATAAACTGAATGAACACTACATCATCAAGAAAAATAACCTCTTAACCCTATCAGACCAAAACTCACAAAAACTTACTGGGCCAAGGCTAGTAAATGCCCTTAAGTCTGAAAAGATGCAATGACGTCATCTAGAATAAAAGATATCGTCAAATGTTGCCTTTTTTGTGCAATATTGACATTTAACATTTTTGACATTTTCCTACCCCCTGGGGTATGAATAACATGGTTAGTAGGGGCTTGTCTCTTTTTTATCACGAACGGATGGACTAACAAACTCCTGCGGTGGGGACAAACATTGAAGAACAAGAACAACATATTTTCTTGGGAACAATTTACACCCCCTGATTTACACGGAAGTAGTATCAATTATTTTGATATCAGATGAAAGGCTGTATTTTTCTCATTGTCGTCCTGAAATTAGAGCCCTCAAATCCATTTCATTCCAAAGATATGGTTTTAATGGTTAACCATCAATATTAGCACAGTATTGAATAGGGCTTTGCAATATGCATTATTGCTTCTACCATAAAAACACAAGTTTGTTTCCCACGGTATTTGATATGGCATATTTGCAAGTGCCAGGCTCTCATATCAAGTAGAGAACACAATGGACAAAAATTGGAACAAGCACCTTTAAAGAACTTTAAATTGACTCAAAAGAACACCCATCATCCAAAAAAATGATAATTTACTGCAAACTTTTAGCCCTAACCATAGACCACAATATGCCACGCCACTGAGGCTGGAAAATGCACTAAGTCCCAAATCATGCGATGACGTCATCATAGGAACACCCATATGGCACAAATCGCTGGCTTGCCCTAGCTGGTCATGGGACTGGGACCCCGGGGGTCCCTGGTTCGATTCCCACCGGGAGAGAGGGATTCTCAGGGATTTATCAGGTATCCATGCTTGTTCCAGGGGTTCTGAAAGCGACCCCCATACAAGACCAATTTTCAGTAAAAATATACCCCTAAAGGCCCCAGTTTTTGGTGAAAATACAACCCTAATGGGAAGGATTTGCAATGAAATTATACCCCTTGCAGGACCTGTTCTCAATACATGAATAAAAGATATACCTTTAAAATAACCAATATACAAGAAAAATAACACTTGTGCTACTGCAAGAAGAATTACACACTCAGGGTTATTTTGCTGATGTGTTTAGGCTATTTTTTATCCCCCTGGCTTGAAAAGAAGTAGGGGGATTTTGCAATAACGCGCATGTCTGTATGTGTATGCCAGTTTTTCATGTCTCCATCAAAAAGTCTGATTTAAACCATAATTACATTTTGAGAATCTTCCATCCTATTTACCATACACAAACTGGAAAAACAATAAAAACAACACTTCTCAATAATCTACGCTCTCTCTCCAAACTTGGGTGCACAAATAATCCCACCACTTTGGACACAATCCCCTGTAACTTTCATTGAATTTTAAACAGAACGTCTGTCCACCTTGGGAACCCACTAGCCTAAACCTGTGTTGGTATTCATTGTTGGCCCGCCGTGTTTGTCGAATAATACGACGCACTGTCGAGTGAGGGCCACAATGATTTAGGCTAATTATGTATCCTGGAAGTAGCTAGTGTGTGTACATGATTTCCGGTCATGTCGTGTCATTTTTGTTCATGTCAAGGACGCGTTTGTTTTTATTGACCTAGTGAGATGGCTAATTCTTCTGCTGGTGCAAGTAGATTTGCCGGGCGATTTGCAACGATTAATGAAGACCTACAGGGATTGATTAAAGGTAAGGATAGCACCCACACCCAGAGAGTACCGCTGTTGGAGTAAAGATTTTTAGGTCGGTTGAAGGTAATCGCTTGATCCAGTGTAAGTAGCATGGTACTTAACTTGTACTTTGTAGGCTACAGCAAAGAGCAACTCGCGGAAGTCTTAAAAGCTGCAACAATTTGTTGTTGACATCCGCCATGCACGAAGACATAGCTACAAAAATGGATCTCTATAAAACATCAGATCGGTGATAAATCGTCATCTGAAGAGGTGTAAGACAGGCGATTGATACATGTATTTTTTAATAGAACCAATATTTTCCCAAGTCATGAACTGGCCAAGCTAAAGTTCTTAAAATGAAATGTTTATAGTAATATAGGACACAAGATTCTTAAAACATAATAATGATAAATTGGATTCTTGTTTGTCCAATACACAAATTTATTGGTCTCAAAATGAGTTGAAAAAATATTGGGCTTGACTGTGTCTCGCCCAATATTTTTTCCAACTTGTAGCTTGACCAATAAATTTGTACTTAAAAGAATCAAATTTTATACCAGACTTCGGGTTAAGGTGCAGAACGGCTTCCTTCATATATGCATGATGTCAAAGGTCATAGACCAAAGTCACAGGTCTTCTGAGGTTGTGTTGTGTTGTGTGTGTATGTATGTGTATGTATGTGTGTGTGTATGTTCCAATTTGGTTAGGTTTTCGTTTTTCACTTCTCCTTCGAAAAGTGTAAGTCCGATTTACACAAAACTTGGGGTTAGGGTGCAATAGGGGTTCTTTCATGTGTGGATGATGTCAAAGGTCATAGACCAAGGTCAAAGGTCGTCTGAGGTCATGTTCCAGACTGCCATCTTGCCAGGGAGATGACACAATTTTACTCGCAGTATTTTCCTATTTGTAACAATGAACTCCAATTACCTGAATTTGAATATCCACCCTTAACAGGGACAAGAATTTGATTATTGTGAATTTGATACCCCTAGCGTAGTCCCGCATGTGGCAGCTAGTCCACCCTCTTTTTTTGGAACGAGCATGGGTACAACATGACCCAAAATGCAAGTAACCTCCCCGTGAATCCCGCTCACTATGTTTAGTTCCTTTAGTTTCTATCCATTACCCCTTCCCTCCCAGGAGATAGGTAGAGACGATACCTTGTAATGGTTCGTCTATATAGATAAACCAACTAAGTGAGATTCTATCACTGGGGGTATTCAAATACAAAAAGAAATGTGGTGTTTCTTTAAAATGATGAAATTTTATCAACAAAATTTAGACATTTAATAAAACGAGAGCATCAACGATGCATAGGACCCACGTGTATGGTGGAACTGGAATGATCTTTGGAGACGCAATGCATGAGACACCTAAGACAAGTTATTGGTTGGCAGACAGTTTTGAACAAATAAGATATTCAAGATGGACATAAAATATGCTTTGGCAAAATAGAAAATGTAGTGTAGTACAAAGTATTTGAGGTCAACATGAACCTGAGGGTGCTTTTCTTCAAATGGTGCAAAAAATACCTTCCTGTCATATATTTTTTTAAATTCCATAATGCCTCTTTAATCCAATTATAATCTTAACCATTTTAAAATCATGTAATGCCCCTTTAATTGGGAATGGCCCTTTAATTGGTAAATTGAGGAATGGCCTGTTAATTGGTAAATGGAGGAATAGCCTTTTAATAATTAGTAAATTGAGGAATGTCCCTTTCATTGGTAAATGAAGGAATAGCGCTTTAATTGGTAAATGAAGGAATGGCACTTTAATTTTAAATAAAATTGCATTGCCCTTTCCAAGGTAAATGATGGAATGGCCCTTTGGCAAATGGAGGAATAGCCCTTTAATTGGTAACTGAAAAATGGTCCGAATGGCCTTTTAATTGGTAAATGGAGGAATGGCCCTTTTATTGGTAAATTGATTAATGGCTTTTAATTGGTAAATTGATGAATGGAATTGCCCTTTAAAAAAAGGTAAATAATGGAGGAATGGCCTTTTAATAGATACAAGGCGGTCTCCTGGCTTTCGCGATCACCCCACCAAAGAACTCTAAAAGCATAACTCATCAATAAACTCTATCCATATCTCACCAACAGATAATTCCTAAAAACCACTCATCATTGGGACTCCATCCATAACTCCCAAACAAAACAAAAACCCTCTAAAACATTACTCATCATGAATGCCACAACTCCCCAAAAAACCTCTAAAAATTATGAACTGGTTGATGAAACTCCATCCATACTCGCCCTAATGACTTTAACAACATACTCATCAATGAATTCCATTCATACCTCACGAAAATAACTCTAAAAAGTAATTGATGGGCTCCATCCACTCACCAAAACATATCAAAAAACTCTAAACCATAACCATGATTAATTCCATAACTCACCAAAATAACTCTAAAAACTCTGAACTAACTCCGTCGATGAAGCTCCATTCCTAAAACTCACCCAAATAACTCTTCAGAACATAACTCATCAATGAACTCAATCCATAACTCAACCAAAACACAAACACTCTAACATAACTCCATCAATGTACCCTACCTTTTGAAATTGCATACGCCCTTTAATTCAATTGAGGGTGTTTTTCTCAAATGATGCCAAAAGTACATCCCATAAAAAAATATTACCCTCACCAACAAAAAACTCAAAACAACTCATTGATGACTTAACCATACTCTCACAACCAATAACAAAAACTCTAAACATAACTCATCGAACTCCATTAATTAACTTGCATAATTCCCCCTTAATTTGTAATCTTAACCCTTAGGGCTGACTTCCTAAGGATGCGAAAACTCCCTTCCATTAAAAAAATCATTTTTTTTTCAGAAATATTTGGAAATCGCATTTCTAAACTTTAACCCGTGAGGGTGCCCTCCTCAAATGATGTGGAAAAATAACATTCCCACCAAAAAATCAAGAGTGGCCTATCTTCCTTTAGACAGTCTTTCTCAAGCATTATAATTTACATCATCTCTTTCGCAGTCTGTGACACGACACACACCATACATGTCGAGCACACACCTCAAACATGATACAGCCAGAGAGACGGGCACAGACCGGCATACAGACATAGACACCCATACACAGACACACACAATGACAACACCACACCAATCACCCACCACACACACACACCAGAGAAAAGTTTAGTTGATCAGGGGAAAGTCCAGACGGTTATTTAAATTGAGAAAGAAATATTCATGGATTTATTTCTGGGGTAGAGGATATTATAACTCTCTGACTGACCATAATAATTAATTGATCAGTCCACGTAGTGTCAAATTTGATTGGGTGATACACTGGGCTTATGATGGAAACAACACCATTTAACATTCTTGCGGAAATATACACCCATGTTTCAAAATTACTCATGTGCAGACATGTTACATTATCGTCCATTGTAAACTATGTAACTAGCATATTGCAAAATGCACTGAACCAGAGTGCTGAGCCTGGAATACCAACAGACATGGAATTTCCTTGCTCAGTCTGTGACACTAGCTAGTGTAAATAACACAATTGCAACACACTGATTGACAAACTAAGTTATAACATTCGGCTTTGCAAATGCAATCAAGGCTAGCTTTATACGCATAGCAGCTACATAGGACAAGTGATAAGGGTAAGGCTTACCAGGGGCTTTACTTTGATTGACTTTGCTATTCTCAATTGCTTTCATACCCATTTACAATACACACATCCAAACGGAAACAAAACCTGTATGACACATTCACAACCAGTTTAGTTTGTTTGTTTAGCCCTAAACTTGGCTTTCAACAACCTTATTATCGCCAAACGAAAACACAGTTTTATTTCCCCACATCCTCCCACACACACGCATGCAAAATTTCACGACAACACGATATAAATTAAAAAGCAGATAGCAAAACCATTGGCTTCAAAAACCCCACTACTACGGACCCCCGAATACTTCGTCTGTCCAAAAACATACATGAAGGCACCTGCAATGACAAACTCATCAAGAAACAGTGAATGAAGTAAAAACAGCAGAAGAACTGCTGAGACAGTACTTAGTTGGGATAATGGTAGAACTTGTTACCAATTATAAGGGAGACTTTGAGGAGTCTATATTTCTTCAGTCCTTATGGTGTGGATATAGGGCATATGAACCACAGTAGTGAATTTGCAAGGTAATTTTTGCCTTTTCTGGTAAGAGTGTGAAAGAGGAGTGAATGTATTCATTGAGACTCCATTACAGCAAACAGGATATAGGCCATTGCTAAATAGACAGGCAGAAAAGGCCATAAAGCACAGGACTAAGCAGTTTGCAACAGTGACAACAATTAGTCGAAGAAGTGCCACGTAATCGGATTTGTTGCCCCAGCAATCGGTTGCCCCAGCAATCGGTCCAAACAAATACAGCGAAGGGAATTCAAACTTTTCACTGTGTAGCATGTGTCCTGTGCCCGTGATTTGTTGGGGACCCGCCACATGCGGGGGCAACGAATCCTATTACGTGGCACTTCTACAGCGAATTGTGCCCAATTCATCTCAACTGCTGCAAGTGATATTTATTGACCAGCCAGTAGTTGAAAAACATGAAGGGTCAGAAATCGCCAAGAACTGGAAGCAGGAACTTGATCAGGGGGGTAGGACATGCCAACCTATCAGCAACAGTGAATTCAAAACAGCATCAACTTCGGCATAACCCAAGTGCTAGTCTTTATCAAAGACTTAACGGTAGGAGGGCGCTCTTACGCATATCGAACAGTCACACACAGACTAAAGGCTAGGCCTGGTCATGAATATTTAAATCTAAATGACTTATTTGCACGAGGTAATCCACAAACCTCGACTAATTTTGGAGTCAATAATTTATTCCAACTTATCATGATATTACTAAGATGTATTGAACTAAGGTTTAAGAGGAGATTTTGTAATGAAACTGAGACAGAGACTGCCATAGTAAATGCACGTAGCAGTTCCACAAATTACCGTTTGGAAATCTCCAATGCCCAAATCGAGCAGGTCATGTCCTACCCCCTGAACTTGATGCCAAAAAGCAGGAGACAGTGTTGATGGGCAATACCGTCACTTATCTATAATGAGATGGCTTGAAGAATTATACAAATAGCTGTATGGGGCAATTATGTTTGGGTGGCTTGCATGTGGACGACCACTTGATGAAAGAGGGTGGATACAATTGAAGTGGTTCTCAGAAGATATTGAAGTCTGCATGGAAGTCTAAAGATTATATAATTGGGGACAAAATTATGAGAGACTTCTTGCTACAGATAAAAATCTAGAGCAAAAATTGTACAGCCTCACTAAAACCTCTGATACAAGATTTGCTAATAGCAAAAGAGATGTTTTCATCAATTTCCTGAAGGATATTAAACTTATTCTCAACTGCTTAGATAAGGCACATCAAGAAAGTCAGAAGGAAGGAGTTATATCAAAGGAGAGACAAAAAGGATCAGAGGCAGCAGCACTTAAGGGAAAGATACACAACATGATACACACAGGGGCAGCGCCAGGGTAAAATCATAGGAGGGGCGAAACATCGTAGGGGGCAAAACAGTACAAAATGAACTCATTTGGTTAAAAATCCCTAATTTTTGCACAAAACCCCGTTTTTCCTGAATTTTGAACATCTCAGGGGGGCAGCTGCCCCCCCTGCCACCCCCCTGGCACCGCCCCTGGATACACAACCTAGTTGGCCTCTATATATTTAAACCTTCTACAAAAGGCAGTAGATTTTTTTACAGTGTTCATGATTGGAAATGGGAGGATCCATACACAGACTGTTACCATAAAAAATTGCTCTTATTTCACACATTTGGTCATGAACAGGGTCTACATAAGAACCAGGATATTTTCGTATTCTGCGACAGTTAATCTCAGCGATTACATGAATTCTTGTATTTCTTATTCTTATTTGTATTTTAATTCTGAATTACACAGCCATATTAATCATGCCGGTATACTCCATACGATTGAATTCCTGGAATACATGGTAAAATATCAGTAAGGCGACGAAAATAAAAAACCCTGTTTTACGGGCCCGACCAACCCTGATTTTTCAGTTTGCAGAATTTTTTTTTTTTTAGTTTTCCAAAAATCATGTAAATCAGCCTGTTTTTAGCCCAAATTTATCGATTTTGGCAATTTTTTAAAGAAAATTTGTAAAATTTTTCATTTTTTTTCTCTTGATTTTTCAGATTTTGGGGCTATATTTTAGGCCAATTTTGAGCTCCATAAAAGAAAAAAATTAAAAAAAGAAAAATTTCGCCCGACCGACCTTACTCGAAAGGTCCGCTCGCCCGTAAAACAGGGTTTTCTTTTTCGTCGTCTAACCAATAAATTTTGTCATAATCACAAATAAGTCCAGCACACACTGCATGTACAACCACCAAAATAGGCAAGAAGTAGAGTGCCGCATAGATGGAGTTACGTCCAAGATTTTTGCACACTTTTACCGATAACAGTGGCCTGAAGAGCATCATTAAGATTAGCTGAAATGTGTAGGCGAGGAAAACTAATGTGTACCTGTGAAGAGGAGAAAAAGCAAACAAGGATTGTTATACTTATTTACACAGTAAAGTTCATTATAAGAGCCACCTGGCCCACCCAGGGATCTTAAATAAATTGGGATAGGGAGTGGAGGCATACTGCATAAAATATGTAGCTTATGGATTGCCGGTCGTACGTGGCGCTACGTCATCTCCAGTCATACGTCACTCTACATAAATTATTAGCTAATTAGGTAGCTTATCAAAATTGGTGGCGCTATCACTGTCGATATCGAAATCGTCTATGGGTATTTGTACACAGTGTCACCCGCCTGCCCCACCACAATCACCCAACAATGACTTAAAATAAAGGTCAAATATCTTAAGTAGGCACTCATTCATAGAAATTATGGCTGTCAAAGTCAAGCTGTTTGCTTGGGCGCCCAATAGGGACTTTGACTGTGAGAATGGGAAATTGTTATTGTGGAATATTGCTGCAGAGCAAATAGGGATGAACTTCCATCAACCTCTGGCCAAGACCCTAGGAAGTTCAAGTGGTCATCATCTCCAGCAAGGATAAGTTATTTTTCAAATCTTCTTCATCCTAAAAGGATTTCTACTTACAATGGATAGACTGCTTCCTGTGTACAGTGTAGTGTAGTTGTGTAGTTAGGCTTGGGATTCTTCATCATCGTATACCAGTCTGAGAGACGTCTCACTCCACACGAGTAAATCCTCAGTTCACCTGCAACATTTGGATTTTTAAAGTTAAATATGGAATAATCATGGCTCGAAAAAATGGGGAATTTGGGAAGCTCCTTCGCGGGAAAGTTGGGCATTTGGAGGGAAACTTGGCCATTTGGAGGGAAATTTATGCATAAGATACAGTGGGAAATCTGTGAGACTTGCGACATCTTGCTGGGAAATTCAAATTTTTTCAACCCCTGGGTATAATTTATAAAAAGAAGAAAAACTAACATGGAAATTGAAAGCCTGGATTTAATCACAAATCCTGAATAAATTTCATCCTATTGTAAAATGTATCTTGCCAAATATCTGAACAAGTTATTATGGCCCCTGTCCATAAGTCCTGCATACTTCAAGAAGCACTACAGGCATTTTATAAAGCCACAAAAAATGGGCTAAAATTTAAAAAAAAAAAGAAACCCCTTAGCTTTTTAACTAAAAAAATACATTGCAGTCCTTGGACCGCTAGTGTTGCCTGCCTTCGCGGTTTGTGAATGATTGGCCATATATGACCTTTGACCTTGACATGTGACCTTTCACCTCATCAACAAATGAGGTTTTGCATGTAATCTCCATAAACCAAGTTGGTTCCTCATATGACCTTTGACCTTGACATGTGACCTTTCACCTCATCAACAAATGAGGTTTTGCATGTAATCTCCATAAACCAAGTTTGGTTCCTCATATGACCTTTGACCTTGACATGTGACCTTTCACCTCATCATCAAATGAGGTTTTGCATGTAATCTCCATAAATCAAGTTTGGTTCCAATTGGACTTCAACTTTTCAATTGAGGTCAATTTCACATTTTTAGCCGATCTTACAATTTGACCTCACATGACCTTTGACCTTGGTATGTGACCTTTGACCTCATCAACAAATAAGGGATCCCATGTTGTACCTATGACTAAAATTTGGTTCCAATTGAATCTCAGCTTTTCAATTGAAGTCAATTTTACATTTTCAGCCTATCTTACAACTTGACCTCACTATAACCTTTGACCTTGGTATGTGACCTTTGACCTCATCAACAAATAAGGGATCCCACGTTGCACCTATGACTCAAGTTTGGTTTAAATCCATTGAAGTATGCATACATTACAGGCAAATGTTAACCCTTTTTCACAACAACAGACTACATCAACAGACAACAGACTACATCAGATGATCTAGTCCGATGTTACTCTGACTGGACCCTCCATATTGGGGTCGCCGGGCTTTGCCCGGGCTACGAAGTGTTCGAGCTACAGATGATCTAACATGACCTTTGACCTTGGTATGTGACCTTTGACCTTGGTATGTGACCTTTGACCTTGGTATGTGACCTTTGACCTTGGTATGTGACCTTTGACCTTGGTATGTGACCTTTGACCTTGGTATGTGACCTTTGACCTCATCTATAAATGAGGGATCCCACATTACACCTATGACTCAAGTTTGGTTTAAATCCATTGAAGTATGTGGATATTACAGGTAAATGTTAACACTTTTTCACAACAACAGACACTAAACAGTGGACAAAGTGATCTCTATGTGTCTTCCTGCCTTAAAGAGACATCAGGACATTTCCAGAAAGAAGCGCCCCCACTTTTTTTCGAACCCTGGTTTTTTTGCATATTTGGAATGCTTACCAATGTATTAGATCACACCTGAAGTGAATAAGCCAAATAAGCCGTCTTTATGTAATAAGAAGATGATTTAGTAATTTCTGTCATGCACGACAGAAATTGAAAGCATGGTTTTCTATGGGGACGATTACGATCGCAGGCAAGTTCAAAACAAGGTTTTGTGGTTTTCTTTTGTACTTGTTTGTTCAAACTTTTGAAACGTTCTCGGTAGGTGGTCTACGACCGTTCAAGTGCAATTTGATAGAAATTTTTTATCCTCAAAACTCTCCTCCTGTCACTTTAAGGCAGGCGACACATTTGCCGGGCGTTAGGATTGCAATCATCATAGCCTATACCATATTAGAAATGAAAGGTATAACAAGTTCATTTGTAGGTGAATATTATATGTCCTAGGTTGGAGAAATTTTCTTCCAGCCAAGGACACAGCAAGAACTCACAAATGATATTGCAAACACTTCATTTCCATTCTATTACCTTAAAATACCTAGATTTATTGAGAAAATTGAATTTTTGTCTGAAATATTTGAAGCTATTTTAAAGGTGCAACGAGAGATTTCACATATCAGGTGTCCCTTAAAAAATCGAAAGTACTGATTTTTCCCAGATGCAAAGCTTTCCATCAAAAATATCACTATCTGAAAGGATTAAGCTGAGAAATGTTTCTTTGGTACAAAAATTGTGAAATTTCTAATTTCGTATAGGAGCAAATACGAAATTCAGCCTATGTTTTATATTGAAATATAAGCAAATCAAAATCACCTTTTTTCTCTCTTTTAAGACATTTCTGTAGCCTAATACAAGGTAAGAAATCTTTTGAGTGGCTAATCTATACGAAATTACTATTATGACACAATATTTGGGTGCCTCAAAATCTCTCGTCGCACCTTTAAGCCAGCACTAATTACTGGTAACCACCAGGTAAATGAGAGGAATGCCAAAACAATGCATAAAGCCGCGTAACGCACCACCTGAAATATGTTACGCTGTCCTGCTTTTGGAACGCATTTACGACCTTTTATTATGATTTAATGCGACGCATTTGAAATGAAAAAATCGCAGTGACATATTTCAATCATGGGCAGTATAAGATAATATTCTTCATAGATATATTGGACCCCTAACCTATGGGGGTACTACAGGAGACTTAACACAGCGCACAAGGCCTAACATTCACACATGCGATGTATGCAGCAATATCAACTCCTGTAAATACCTAAGACAGATGAAAAACTATCCGTATCTGATTACATTTTGACTGCAAGCATGCGTATATGTGCCTTTCTCTCTCACACACCACACTGCACACACACATATTCCTAACACATTCCCCTTCACAAAAAACCAACCACCTCCCCCCACACACAAAACCCACACACCACACTATTCCCACATGTATACACATTACTGTAAAAATAGTTATTTCGTTCGCGGCAACTTTTTTCCGATTGCCATCACCACATTTTTTCGCGGCCAACTTAATTTCGGGCGAATCTAACATTTTAGAATATACGCACGAAGGCTTCCGAATTTTGTACCCCTCACTCACTGGAAACAGTGTACTGTACCCTTATTTTAGCCCAATTCTGAGCTATTCTATGCTGGCCTTTTTGACACAATTATTAACTCTTGGTTGTAGTTGGTCTCCATTTGTTTTAAAAACACCATTTTTATAATTCATTCATTTCATTTCATTCAGTACGCAACAACATCAAAATTGGCACACATCGAATAGACATAGAAGGTAAGTGAGATCATCATATGCACATAAAATTATATAAAACTTATCTACTGTATGCAGTTACTCGAAAATTATGCAGCTGGGATCTGAATAATCCCGGAGTCCCCATGAATAGCCCAAAATCCTGTAAAAAGGTTACTTCCTTGGGGTCCTTAATGTAAGAAACCAAAACAAAATGAGGGAAGCAGCAGCAGGCAGACGAACAAAACAACACAGAGGAAAGAACACCCAACATGCACACCACGATGCCAAAAATGATCCAATCCTATCGTGGTGCCTGGGGTTACTTCGCCAGCCCTCAGCTTGATCACAAAGATGCTTCCTTAATGCTAGTTTGAACTTTGAAAAAATTCATGAATTCGTTGATGGAACTAGGCAAAAAAATTCGCAATGACGGATCCCTGTATAATAAAACGTTTGAGTTATCTGGCCTTTGATCTTGGACATGAATTAAATGGGCTAACCCCTGGTACTATATCTGTGAATGGATGTTGTAACGGGGTAAAATTGAAATTCAGTATCTGGGGGCGGTACCATGAAAATTTTAAAACATGAATTCATTTTCATTTGAATCCACCCTGTCTTTAACTGACAAGAAACCAACCTTCTCCAGTTCAATTTGACCAATGTGAACTGCGGGGATCTAAATTTAATATGAATCTGAACCCTTTTTTGCTGCAAATTTTGTAACCTGTTTTTTTTGTATTTTGGAAAGGGATTGTGTACATGAAGAACAAGCAACATCTAAATAACATAAAATTAGGGCAGTGCTCTCAGAGTTTTGCGACTATTCCATTTTAAAAGATGCGCATGCCTGTACCAAAATGCAAGTCCAGCACCAGCTTTTTTAAGAATGTCACAAGCAATTGCTTCACCTGAGAGAGATTCTTCTAGTGTATTCCTAAATCCTTTGCTGAATTAGCTGATGAATAATATTACCGTCACATGAAACTGAAAAGTATCACCTGCTTTACGTTTTCTCTTTGAAAGAAAAAGAACACTTTCGGTTTTTCCAAATGCATTAAGCTTATGTCCAACATCCATTGTCGACACGACTCCAGTTTTTACCGGTCTTATCTGCAACATACTGAGGGTCTCGGTCTGAGACTAAAAGCGCACTATCATCTGCATAAAGCAGAAAGTTTGCAATCGACACTGACGACCAAGTCATTCACATAACAGAGAAAAAGAAGAGGCCCGAGAATGCTCCCCTGCGGGACCCCCGCAACGATTGGAAGGGGATCAGCAGTCAACCGTCTTAAATGACGATCTGCTTTCTACCCTCAATAGATCGAAACCATTCACTTGAATCATGCCCATGGGCTTCCAGCCTTCTACAGAGTTTGTCGGTCGACAGTTCGAAGGCTTTTTTGTAGATTAATACTAATAAAACTAACACCAGTGTAATTACCATTGGAAGTTTGATTTCTTATTTAAGCTGTAAGAATGAGTTCACACGTATCTGTGAAATGAAATTCCTGAAGCCAGATTGGTACTGTAAGAATATTATTTGCGTAATGATACTCGACTGGACAAAAACACCTTTTAAGATTTTTAGTGTTATCAAAGAAATGCTAACTGGCCTATAGTTCCACTTCAGACCTACTCCTTTTTCTCCTTTTTCCTTAAAAGAGGTCGACACAAGCAGAGACTTATTCTACCGAACAGTGTTTGGTTGATATTGAATAAATTACAATATGTGTCAGCTGATCTTTTATTGCGATGCCACCATTTTCACAAATCTGCGGAATGGTATCAAACCAGTGCTTTTGTTGGGCTTCAATGAACTCAGCTCTCCTCAGACAAATCAGAAGAGACGCGGAAGAAAGCTTAAAAAACCTTTGTTATCCCTCCCATTTGTTTGTAGTAATCCTGGACGGTGTTAGAATCCATAGTAAATATAACCAAAAGAAGGGGGCAGTTTTTAACGAGAGTATTTGCTACAGTCGTATAAAAAGAATTGATGTAAATTATCAACTGCTGATGATTAAAACAATGTTTGCCATCGATATTCAAAACAACTTTGGATGGTCTTTGCTTTTGAACTCTACCCCCAGATTTGAATTGGTCCAAAGTTTTTTTGGATCGGATGTATTCTCCTCAATTTTTGTCATGAAAGAAGCTGGCCTTGGCCTTTCTCCTCACTTCTCTCTGAACCTTATACTTAGTTTACAATATTCAGAGTACAGAGCAGGATTTTTTGGGTTTTTTTTTTAAAACTCTAGACAGATGTTCATCTCTGTTTCTGATATCTTCAAGAATTGTATTGTTAATCCATGGTTCGGTACGACTCTTAAGACGGATTTCCTTAAGGGAGCGACACTATCTAAAATACTTGTAAAGACCGTCTTAAAAGTCCCTCAAGCATGTTTCAACATTACTACAATATACTCAGACTCAATCAGCATTGGAAATTGCAATTCAAGCAAGACTCACAGAATCATTTTAAGAGTCATTTAAAATCAACATTCTGCTGATTAATCTGTGCCTGTTAACAACCTTACGGGAAACAATAATGTAAGAATATGACACTCATACCAATACATTTGTACCCTGACTGACAAATTTTGTTGGTTTGGAGTGTTACAAGATATGGTCTAACAGCTGTTGCTGATAAGACTGGTTGGTCATTAAAATGAGATTTTAAGGTGAAATAATTTTAAACGATCTCTGTAATATCTTAGACAGTTGCCTTGAATTTGAGGCAAAGAAAATCATAGTTGAAGTCTCCAAAATCAATGATTTCATAATCGGATGTTGGAAGATTTGATCTCCAAGTGATCTAAAAAGCATTATTATATTGAGGTCTATAGCACACTCCAACAAAATTGGCTTAGATCTAAGAGAATAACTCCAACCATAAAGCCTCATTTTTGTCATTATGTAATCAAGTCCTTGGATTAAAAGCATGTCATTTTTTATGTGAACACATACTCCTCCCCTCTCTCTTCCTGTCATATAGCGTAGAATAGTAAAACCCGACAATTGATTTCCAGAGTTGGTGATTGAATCATCTAACCAAGATTCGGAAATGGCAATTACAGGCAGCAGATGTTTTAACTCGCGAGAAGCCTCCATTTCAGAAAGTTTTGGGAGGGAGAGATCTGGCGTTGAGATGAATAAAATGCGACCTTTGCTTTACAGCATCAAAAACTGTTCTCCTGAGCTTCAGAATGCGCCTTGGTATTTTAAAACCATCGCCGCGGTGTTCACCATACGTCTCTTGTGAGATTGAACGGGCCAGGATTCAAAGAGACATCCCCAAACCGAGCTAAATGATGAGAAGATAGAGTAATGCTGTTACAGTCCAAGGTCAGAGAAAACTAACCTATTTGGCTTCGTATAGAAAGTTGAATTTGGAAGTGATGCATGTAATGTATATTACCTGGATAAAGTCACATTTCCAGTGAGGGTTGATGGTGCGTCCAATGATCAATAAAATTTAACACGTCCATCTTCATACGACAAAAGAATTCGAAAGCTTGTGATTGCACCTCTATGTACAGTTAGAAGACGAAAATAATAAGTTGCAGCATATTTGGACTCAAATAAATCAACGCATTACTTATTCATAACTGGAAACAGGCAGCATATTGTAGTTGACATGGAAAAGTCACCATAGGGCCGAGTAGATCGAAAGCCTACATTTACCGTTGTACTATTTTCGCACGGCTGGACATTAAACTGCACGATTGGGCGTAGATCTTCAGTCCCCGGTGTAATGTCAGCCTTAAGTACAATGGATCGAACTGGAGCAGAATTTGGCAGTTTACAAGCTTCAGAGTAATGGTGTATGGAAGCGAGTCAGTTCAATATTGCAATTGCACAAATAGGCATCAAAGTGAAAATAACAGTTTGGGCGGCAGGTTACCGGTGTAATACTTTTAAATAATCCATAAGACGAAGTAAGACGACCACCAAAGTGTGATGAAAATGAAGAAAAACCGCGAAAACCAAGACGAACACAAAACACAACTGGATTATCCTGTATTTTAGCAACAACCAACAACCAGTGCGTTTGGTTTATCATCGATCTAGTTTTAGTCATCATTCCGGTAAAAATTTCATTACATCATCGTATCATCCAAGCCGCACCTGCATGTGATTGGATGGGGGGGGGGGCAGAGTCACACACCTCCGAAAGTTGCACGCTGATTGGATAAAAAGGGACACACCCCCGTTCGCCCACACAATAAGGGGAAAAACACTTTACCGAACCGTGGGAGATCGCACATACAGCAATGGCAATCCATAGAATGTGCGCCAATGCTGAGTCAGTATGGAGCGGGTGCTCAAAGCACGAAATTTAAATCTCTAATTCTGAGTATGAATCGCAAATCGCCATTATAATTCTCGCATATGAGTCAAAAACCTTCATGATTGCGATGGTGCGTGGATTGATTGTGGTTGCTATAAATTCACAAAAATACGATGGTCGATGGGATTGTAAAAAACAACAAATGAAGAGGAATCTGGTGCTAACCAGAACGTCACTCGCATGACTCGTGCCGCCTAGGGCTTGCAACAGCGGAAATTGTTTGAATACTGTATCTTTAATTACGTTGATCCTCTCGTCTTTATAGCCCCCTTAAAATCCCCAGACCCCATTGTAATGACATTGATAAGCGTCTGGTGTCCCCTACGTGATCAATACCATTGATAATGTATACGGCTGTCGAATTCTGCTACTATCAGTTTCATCACAGATAATATTCGACGACAATTTAATTTCGGGCGAAGTTGAGCCTGCAAAATTATTTGACCGCGAATTAACTTGTTTTACAGTATACAAATACCACACACACTCCCCCCACACAAAACACCAACAAATATCCACATTTATACAAATATACACACACACCCCACAATATTGTATATTTAATATGCCCTTCGGAAGCTATTGCCTACAATTTACTATCAACAAGACCATAGGCGTAAATCCCGGGGGGATGGGGTGGGATATATCCCCCCCATATTTTGATGAAGGGGGAGGTCTGGGATGATCCCCCAATGTTGATGTGCCCTGCGTGTTCATGTGTTTTTGACCAAAATAACCTTCATTTTTACCATTAATAGCGTAAAAAAATTGGTAAAATTTCCCCCCGACCCCCGAGCTTTGCGCGCATTTTTTTCTAGTTGTAATTACATTTAAGGATTTTAGCTTCGAAATGGCCACAAAATTTTTTGCGCGCTTTGCGCGCACATGTGCAGTAAGGTCTTTTCAGCAAACCCTGTTTAATTCATAAATTTTCGTCAAACACCATCCCTCCCAATGTCAAAAAAGAAATTTACGCCAATTGCCACAAGGACCCCACTTTGACAGACAGTGGACAAAACTAAAGCGAATGGGGAGAAAATAATGTCACACTATAAATTTTTCTACAGTTCATCTGGCCAGAAGTACAGAGTATAAGTGGTGTTAATTGGGTGTAACATATGAATCATGGGGATGGGGAAACTGTTCATCATGGTGCATAATTAGTCAGAGGGTGTTGGAATCAATACCTGAGCATAGCAATGTGCCTATAACGTTTTACTGTTACTAAAAACAACCATATCAGTACTTAGGGATAAAAGTGTTCCAAAAGTTTATTAAGAACCACAAGGACATATCATAATATTGCAAAAAAAATTCCCCTAAGTACTAACGCCGTTGTGGGCTCTAAAATGAGCGTTAAAGTCAGGGGTGTTAGTGTTAAGATAGGATTTTTATGTGATCAATGGAAACCCTAATGGGGAGGTGTGAAATTTCAAAAAGTGTGCATTGTGGGATTGACTCAAAACACCCTCTGATATCAGTATAGACGATAACAGGAAGAAGTCACGTGTGGAATAAAGTTATTTGATTTCATTCGGACAATGTCATGGATAACCAAGAAAGCTCTACAAGAAGCTTATTTCCATTGGGGCCGTCCATTACCGTGACGGTGGGCCAGCCAGGTAGATCAACCTACTTTTTTGCGACACTGGAGGCAACATAGTAATGGCTTAATGTCCCTCTGAAGGGCGGGCTATTATCATGGTTCTTTGCTCAAGGTCCAACGCGGACCATAGGGAGAGCAAATTCCAATATAGCTATTGTACAGCTTAAAATCCAGAATTTAGTATTCCGATAAATCCCTGCAACGTGGTTTCCCAATGGAATTGACCGGGGACCTTTAGCACAAAGGTTATACACTAAACCCGTGGGCCACGCTCTCCCCACTAAGCCTTGTGACCGATTTCTCTCCACACAGGGTAGGTCACTGTGTGTGCAAGCACACGCCACATAAAATCTATGAATCACAGTGTTGCATGTCCCTTGTGTTCTCCATTGTCTGATCGGCCGGTTTTACTCTAAATATTATGCGAAAACCAATGATGGAAGAATACATGTCTCTAAAGAGTCCTCCTACATTCCTAATGCACAAAAAGTTTCCTGATGACCCCTGTTAATTTTGCCCCCCCCCCAAAAAAAATATTTGAGACATGCATATCATCTGGCATCCATTTTGTTATTTTCACTCCTAATGCACAAACTAAATACTCGCCCTCGTCTCATAAATATGCAATAAGAACCTTTTCCAAATACTACAATATGCACACCATATATGGTTGGTGCCCAAACTATGATACGCAGTGCGTATCCTCATTGTAATCCTTTTGGGGCACCGCTCGAATCTGGTTAAGGCAACTTTTTTAAAGGAAAATCCGCCTCTCTCTTTTTTCTAATGCTTTTGATATAAAGTCATCTTGTTTGATTACCCTTGAAAAATAGTGTGTAAAAAGTGACCTCATCACTTGATACCCTTTAGTATTGATCAAGGGGCCTGCTAAGAACCAACAAACGTGCTTTTCACACTGTGTTGTTTTTGGCATTTTATATTCTCAATATTTTGAACATTGTGTTTTCAGGTTTGAAATCAGCATGCTTTGCATTGCAGGGTCTACCTGTCTAGAGAGAGAGAAAAAAATGGTACACACTTCCCTGGTTGTCTGTTGTGCACTGGAATCCAGGGGTCTACAATTCTATGTATAAACTCTGGGCCTGATGTTGAACTTATTGAACTTACTAGTGAATCATGGAACATAGGCCAGGGGAAATTGGAGACCTCAAATTGGGTGCTTAAAGGTGCAACAATTTCAAATAACAGGTGTCCCGAAAAAATGTGAAAATTCTGATTTTGTCACTGGTGTAAAGCTTTATGTAAAAAATATCCCCATCTGTAAGGATTAAGCTGAGAACTGTTTCTTTGGTACA
The DNA here is from genome assembly GCA_023653785.1 of Ophioderma brevispina. Classification (NCBI taxonomy): domain Eukaryota; kingdom Metazoa; phylum Echinodermata; class Ophiuroidea; order Amphilepidida; family Ophiodermatidae; genus Ophioderma; species Ophioderma brevispina. The sequence continues at coordinate 44,315 of JAMKCH010069534.1, forward strand.
AAAATTGTGAAATTTCTAATTTCGTATAGGAGCAAATACAAAATTATTTCTGTGACCAAATAAAAGGTGGGGAATCCATTGAGCATGTAATCTATATGAAATTAATACATATCACAGAAAATATGGATGACTTGAAATCTCTTGTTGCACCTTTAATAGAGTGAATTATCGCCATTTTTTAGTCTAAGGGAGGGGGACATGCTCCAATCCTTGTATGATTTCTGCCTATGATCTGTGACATTATAGAACCAATGAATGAAGTTGGTAGAGTGATCTCTAATGTTTTTCTTTTACTTTAATGACTATCACACAAACAACTGATGTCAGGTAACACAAAATATTCCTAATTACTGCAATTGACTACTTACTTATAGCCTCCTTTGAAGAAATAATCAATGAAGAAGAAATGCAGTGTTAGTGAGATTATGACCATGAATCCAAGATAGAGCCAATCATACAGCAACGGTGTGTCACGACAAGGCTGGCATATGGACATGATGTCAGCAAACTCTCCTCTTGGACAAGGCTGTACAATAATGAACAAACATAGTTGGTAACCCATAGTTGGTAAGGGTGGGTTATAAAAATTCTGAAAATTGGTAAAAGGGTGGCATACTGGATTTCATTGGTATAAAGGGTGCTTTAGTAAAAAGGGTGGGTCTAGAAATAAAAAGGGTGGGTTTTGATGGTTAATAAAATACAAACACCTATCTGTGGAATTTATGTTTGCCATGATGTATCCATATTGAAAAAAATCAAAACACCCATACATTGTCATATAATTTACAAAATGTTGAATTGGTTGTAACTGTTTTGTATAGACATGTTATGACAAAGCTATGACTTCCAAGACCAGCTGGATGTGGTCCAGCACCCACTGCACACTAAGTGTCACAGCTCATAAAGTAAAAGTGTGGGTTATTGAGTTAAGTATAAAGGGTGTTTTCATAAAAAGGGTGGGTTGAAAATAAAAAAGGTGGGTTAAAAAACACCACTGCCAACTATGACAATAGAGTTGAGTAAGAGCATTTAGAATAACATCAGGTAAAGCTACTATCTTTGATTTTCTTCAAGATGCAAACAAATTACTCCATTCTGTTGAAGTTGATTTTTGCATTATGTATTAGAAACTTATTAGAAACTATGTATTAGTAAAGTCCCCTCTAATTGACTTCACTGAAATCAAGCTATTCTTTGAAAACAGGCAATTTTGATCAATTCCACCTATTTTCAGACTTGAGTCGGTAATAGTGCACTGGATTCAGTGTACGATTTAGGGACTAGGGTTAGGCTTAGTGTAGTTTTAGTGCTAGGGTTATGGATTGTGGGTCAGATTTATGGTTATAGTTAAGGTTAAAGTAGCATTATGAAACATCCTCAAGGGTGGGTAACCCAATTAACAACCTCATCCGCCCACTTCACCCAATCAAAATTAAGATTTTGGTATCAGAATATAACTCGCATTTTAGCATTAACCCAGTGAAATTTAAGGCTTTGGAAATGTTTCCTCTTGATGTTATGAACCAAACATCTCCAAATATGCATGGCTGACCACACAAGTTCACACACAGTAATCTATGGGTCAACTTGGTATACATGCTTGCTTCTACTCTCCAAACAGTTGGATTGATATATATATACATATATATATATATATATATATCAAAATTTGTAATCAGATTTTTTTTAGAAAACATACAAAATACTTGACCAAGAACAGGTCACTCACTTTAAGAGACAAGGAATCCATGTGCCCAGTTGATTTGTTAAATTTCATAGTTATACAAGTTACACACAAAAATCTGTTAAAGGTGCATTTTGTGATTATACCACCTTCTGTTTTGTTTAAATGTTTCACTACTCTTGAGAAAAGTTTATTACCAAAAATTTCAGTTGACTCTGATCTTGCATTTTGGTGTTATGAACATTTGTTTGTATCACAGTGTCCCACAGACCACTGTACTGTGTTTTCTGTCCGTTTATGGATAGAAAATACAAAATTGCAAATTTCTTGCAGAGACAATCCAAATGGCACACATACAATACTTATCCCAACAGTTCAGAAGATACAAAAATCTCAACTTTTTTGAGGTAAGTTGGGGTACAAGGCTGTGAATCACAAAATGCCCTTTTAACCTCACTATTGAAGGGGGGTTGACCCAATTTCAGTATATAAAGTTTTCATCTTGATAGAATGGCCTTCACTATAAAAGCCTATCACTTAAATTTTGCGCTGATATTTCAGTCCATTTTGATAACGAGAGCAAAAATTGATTTTGTAAGCCCATAGAGTACTGTCATATCATATCAAGTTTATTTCCAAGCACATATCAAAATTTACAAATAAAGACAGTGACAGGGAGGAGGCAGTCAAAAGGCCAATGACGCCCGATAGAGACTACCCCTAAGCAAAATTAAGTACCAACAAAAACACATTAAAGTGGACGCAGCCTGACAAACATGACATCAAAACACAAGTGACATGCCCAAGTTACTCGTTTTCATAACTGTGTAAAATTAAAAATGGTCAATCAAAATGGAACACATTTTTACTCATAACTTCCAAACCAAACATCATATAGCCCTAAGATTTCAGAGAGTAAATGAGAAAAATAGTAGCTTTCTTCATAAATACCAAAAACTGTGGCCAATTCCAGTGTGATCTGGGGTACTGGGGGACGAAGCTAATAGCAAATCAGGCCATGGCCCTTTAATGTCCACTATTATAATAAACTTATATTTGCATATAGGCTAGTACAGTGTCCCCTGTTTGGCAGCAAATGTGCATGAGTGTGTGTGTATGTACCGTGTTGTTTCTAATAAATGCCCCTGCTGTAATAAACAGGGCTGTTATAATCACATGTGTTGATTATAATAGCCCTGGGTTGAAATCCCAGGCACGCAGTACTGAACACGCTTTTATAAACTGTGTAAGGTGATTTTTGCGGGGATTTTTGTCTTTCCATTTTTGACTGTAATAAACGCCCCCCTTATGAAAAATGCACCGCCCCGGGAACAATACGTGTGTGTATGATGTATGTGTGTGTGCACGCATGTATAAAAAACATTCAAACTTACCCCACAAGAAGTATACGTAACAGCCTGATGGCTTTCATTGTACACAGTACGCCCGCAGTAAAGACCAGGACACGTGCTAGTGTTTCCTAGAAGATGCCCTGGATCAGTAACTGGAAATAGATAGAAAGATAGATAAAATCTTATTAGAGTGTAAAGCATTATTCAACTTTAATTGATTTGCAGAAGTAATAAATCAATTCAACTACAAATCCCAGGTACATGCAGAACATGGAAATGTTTTCATGCTCATGATCTGTAGGAGTCAAAGCATTGAGAGAGCATGATTTAGGGTCAATTTAAAAATTTTAAGTTCATTGGTGAAAGAGCTCATCAGCCTGTTTTGACCTAAAGACATTCTGTATGTATGTATTCACAGAACAGGACATGGTTGGTAGAAAAAGGAAGAAATAGATATAGCCATATGTCATGAACTGGGTACAAAAAATGTTACACAGTGCAAAATGACAAAAAAAGGC
>JAMKCH010069535.1:0-16628 GCA_023653785.1 Ophioderma brevispina
TCTATTTTGTAATCGTTTAGCTCCTATTTTGAAAAAAATTGAAAACAATGAAAGAAATTCTATAAAACGGTCTTGGTGCAACGTGAGTCCTTATTATACTCGTCAAGTACAGAGAAAAAAGAATGAAAACTGTAAAAATTTGCTCTTTTAGTTCCCAAATTAACAGGCAGGGTGTGGCTTAGTAATATATTAAAGAGAGAAAACAAAGACAATGTCAACTAAAGACGAGACATTAGTCGGCAAACGTTAAAAAATAGTTTTTTCCCGGTCCTATCTTTGCCCTTTTGGTCTCCCTCCCAAAAAACGGACCGGGCTCGACGTTGCTCACCCTAGGTGTTATGACAGGCGTGCTGCCCTGAGGTCACTTGACCTTTATTGCGTTACACTCATAACTTTGATCTGTACTCAGATTGTGTTTTAAAAAAAAAGATACAAATGATACGTAATCTTTCATGTAATAAAACTCTCATCACAAGAAATCTTTCATTTAATAATATCATAACACAAAACAGGGGCGTTGGATTTTTTTTTTTTAAAAAAAGCCTGCAGACATAACCTATTGGCGGAATGTATTTTAGTTGTTAAAATACACCGGGAAATTTCCATTGATTGCCAAGAAACACAAGGGTCTGGTTTTCGTTCTTGGCTGGTTCCCGCTGTCATGTTGTGATAATACACGGTATTGTCTGTCTGGCGATCGAGCTGTTCCCCGCTGGTCGAGGTGTGTGAGAATTCAATAGTATCATTGGTCATTACACGTAATTAAAAATGTCCTCTGTGGGCTATCGACTGTTATTCCATGTCTATTCATTGTATAAACCGACGATGCCGCTTCAATCGGCTTTTTATGTTTATATAACTTAGAGTCTCAACTGAAAGTACTTAATATTGACAATTATCAAGGGGCCAAATCACACAAAGGATGTTTACACACACGCCAAGTTTGGTAAATTGAGGACACTTCATCAGATGTCGGTGGGGTTTTAATTTTTTATAGTTGCTTTCAAGTCACTCACTTGTGGGTTGACACTTACCAACATCAACGTATAAGCCGCTTCGGTTTATAAGACCAACGCGCAATCCCTTTTGAAGCCTTTGAAAACAACATATAAAACCGTCGGATAATACTCCGAAAATTCGGTAAATAGGGTCGTACGGTCTGTTTTTTTTTTTTTTTATCTTCCGCCTCACGAGGTCGGGAACTTAAGTTAACTCCTGTCCACCAGACGTCTGTCCGTGCAAAATTGGTTTGTGTGTTTACAAAATTACCATTTTTCCGCACTACACTGACTATTCGGTTAATTGTGATGTACGACGGGGACGTCTCAAAATTCCTACAAAAATAAATTGTGCTTTTTGTGGCGAGATAACAATATCGGAGTAGCATCACTGTTGAACTTTGTTTGATTTACTTGCAACACTGGTGCATTTGAGATCTGGCCCGTTTATTATGTCCATTACCTTACGCATTAAAAATATCTCAAAGGGCATTTACAATGTATTTCACTATTTTTCCTACTTCAATCGCCAACTCTTATGTTTTCATTGCAATCTTTAACTCTACATAATGCGCCCACAGACGCACGTCACGCAATCCGAGCCGGCAAACCGCTCTTTTGTATAAGTTAACCGAAGATCCAGGTAAGCGCACACATAAAATTTTATGAATAGCGCCAGCTATGAGACAAGTTTTAAAATATCTGTCCAGGACCTATTTCGGGTCAAAACCATATTAGCCTTTGTGTGAGTGTGATGCGAGAGATCGGTTCTTACTAAAACATGTTTGCTTTTTGCTCGCGAACGGTTTGTCAATTAAACTATACTGTCTGTTGAAATGTCGGCACAATTTGCCCCCAGAGGGCCCTCAAACCAACACAACAAATGTGGTGTGTGCTCCACAGCCAAGGAAATTAAACGTGGATCTTGCTAGGAGCAAGTACATTACATACCCGTGTAACACCTCAAATGCCAATACTAGACACAACAGGCTACTGCCCATCTCAACAACAATACCACAATCTACGAGAGAAGAACGATTATTCATCATAACTTAACCAAGGGCCGCAATTCACACACTCCACTTGATCTCCATCACAACCACACGAATTTTATGTCTAAGCATCCGTTTCAAAGCTAACTCCCTCTTGCGAGCGGAGTCCACCAAACAACCAAAAACCATCCACAGCTTAAGACTTCACATTCTCTTTCACTAAGCGTCCTCTGAACTCTCGATCAAACAGCTCCACCAAGCCAACGCCTCATATGAGCCGGAAATCTGCCTCAACCAACCCAAACCATATGGAAAAATGAGTCCTGACGCTACTACTACGCCTCTTTCCCCGAAAACCGCCCGACATCCGTCCAACATCAAGGCCCACCCTGACCAGAACTGTGTAAAGTCATTGCTAGTGACATCACTCCGCCCGCCAGGGTACCCGCCGCCCTGCCCTGCCCTACACTCATTCTGGCCAAGCTACACCCCGAAAGGGCCCAGCACCTTCAGGGGCCTAAACTCCACCCTACCCAGAAGTTTGCATGGGGTGGGTGGGAGGGAAATTTTCACACGTCACACTGGTCTTGCTTTCTGCCGAAAATGCGAAGGCCGTCACCTTCCCGCCAGAACCAAACAACGCATCGGGAGCCTCATTGCTGTAGGTGGTGACGTCCCCTGGCCGCCACAGCGCCTGGCCCTCAAGCCCGACGATGCTGAAAAGGCAACACGAAGGACCATTTTGGAGACTTCCTGACCCCACCTCCAACCACAAAGGGGGGAGACCAAAACACAAGCAGGAGCGGGCCCCTGTGGACAAATCACTTTGGCCAGACAAGGCTGCAAAATTTGTACATACCGATTTACATTTTGCTGAGAGTTCGAGGTCTTTGACCCATAAATCGTGTTAGGATCTCCTGTTGTTTTGTTGTTGAATTTTTGAAGTACGGAACGCGGTTTAGGTACTGATTTTGCGCATATAAAGTTGAATGTTGCATTTAGTGTGTGCAGTGTGTGCACCATTGCCACTGTGTAACGATACGTGTGTATCTAGCAAGTGACCGTGTGGGGTATCTGCGCGACCTGCCCCGACTCGCCGTCCTATTACATGCATTAACGTGCAAAGAAATGTGTTCGCAATACGGCAGTCCCACACTACATACTCTGATTTATGAAGCTCATTTTGATGTGAATATTTGAGTTTGTGGTGAAAGTCTCAAAGCTTTCATCCCATGAGCCACGTTGAGCATACTGACCTTGCTTGCTCGATATTCTAGGCAGAGGACGGCTTTGTCCGCTGTAGTCTGTTGAGCTGTTGTTGATTCTGGTTGTGAAAAAGGTTAACATTTTCCCTGTAAATATCGCATACTTGGATGATGTAAAACAAACTTGAAGTCATAGATGCAACATTGGATCCTGCATTTGCTGATGAGTCAAAGGTCACATACAAGGTCAAAGGTCATGCGAGTCAAGCTGAAATGTAAAATGATCTAATTGAAAAGTTTGAAGTTCCATTGCCAACCAAACGTAGTCATAGGTGGCACATTGGGATCCCTCATTTGTTGATGCGGTCAAAGGTACCTGCCAAGTTCCATATAGACCTATCATACATACAAACGTGACGGCAGCGCGACACATGCGGTCCAATGACTGATTTATTTTGCACCCTCGCGCTTTTCTACGCAGCGAGGGTGTTAGTCCATGATGGGCGAATCTCGCTTTCGTATGTGTACGACTAGCAGGGGCTTCATTTTTGATCGTACGGCCACGATTGAAATTTTGTAGTGGGTAGGGATGGATATGGGACATCCTTCATAGAGCGATATCCCGAAATCGGGGCGTTTTTTGGCCGCTCGGGGCGGGTTTCGTCTGTTGATCTTTTAGAATTGGAGGGAAATTGTAAATATTCTGTGATGTTACTACTAAATGGCGCCCGTGCATTGAGGATTACGCCCTCTAGGTCTGGGCATTTGGCACAGAATTCGTCGTGTGTTCTTCTTTCGCTGGGTTCTATTGACGGATCGATCGAGGTCACTCTCCTTTGTGGGGTATTCCTATCATATGCATTTTGTTTTTAGCTCCGCTTTCAAAGGGTATCAACGAAAATAATAACGGTCGACAATCGTCCTTGGCAATAGTACGGCGGTCCAGTATTTCCCATGTTGTAAGTCTGTGTCACAGACGCCGAACGTACTGCCATAGGATGGTTGGCTCGGCCAACATCAAACATTTTCCTCCACGTGCTAGCAACTATAGGCTACTATTTAATAATGCACGATCCTACTTCCCCACCGCCGTAGTCATGAGGGTTGCACCAATCGCTTTGTATAGTACCAAACCACGTGATCTCGTTTGTTTTGTCCTTGGCCCCACCCTTTTCATCACCCATGGAGAGCATTACAACATTACGTGACCATCGTTGAGAAAAACATGTTGCCCCTTGGCCGGTCCTATCGTCTGTTTTATGCACGGAGCTGAGGGCTTTCATAAGACACGTCACACTGGAGTCAACACAGTGTTTTCGCGTTGCTACCATACACCTTGCCTACATACATGATTATGTCCAGAGAAGATGAGAAAGATCTTATCTGGTATGGTCGCTAATGTTAGTCGTATAGTATGTACTTCTGACCCAGGTATGACATTTAGCATGTTTGCAGAGTTATAGCTTACGATACAAATCAACCGGAGTGGCATTGATTATGGGGGGCACTTACCAGTAAACTCTACAGATTTGATTGATCATGATGTCGTAATTATTAATTCATAAGTACTGTTTCATGTACAAACACACTCCTGCCCTGGTCCAGTTCATGAGGTTGTCCTAATGAAACCGGGGAAATCCCATGTGCGCATCATTATAAAGACGACGTAAAAGAAAAAACAGTTTCTCGTCCCCGCAGCCGGGAAGCGCCTATGAACGAAACGGGGCACAGGGGGGAAGGAGAATTCGGCCAACGGGAACAGAGGGGGGAAGGGGGGGAGTATAGGCGATCGGGACGCAATGAAGCGGCGGGGGAGGGGCGGGGAAAGGGAGGGGAGCGCCGGGGGGGGGGGAGGGGGGGGAGGGGGAAAGCAACGGCGGCTGGGAGCGCCCCCCCCCCCCCCCCCCCCCCCCCCCCACCCCCCCACGCCTCCCGCCCCCCCCCCTCCCCCCGCCCCCCCCCCCCCCCCCCCGCCTCAAACCGCCCCCCCCCCCCGCCCCCGGCCCCGAAGCCACCCCCGGCGCCCCTTCCGAGAGCAGTGGCGCCCCGCCACAGCCCCCCACCCGCCCCCCCCCCCCCCACGGCCCCCCCCCGCGCCCCGCCCGCCGCGCCCCCGATCTAGGCCAATCCGCTGTCCTTTTTGAGGCCGCCTCGATGTATTTTTTATTTTCAAAAATTTAAAATATAAAATAAAAAAACGAAAATCACTCAGAAATGTTTTTCAAGACTGATGACTGCCGAATTTTTTGCGCCTCCCCGAAAATGCCATTCTTGCTGCACAGAGTCCCTCCGTAATCATTTTTCCCGTCTTTGAATTCAGTCATTATATCATCCAAAACAATAACATTCTGTTAAAAATGCCATCCCCAATGTTTTAATGTCAGATATTAAGCGAGCGTTAAATGGCCAAACGCCCTTGGAATCTATACACGCTAGTCAGCCATGGGCGCTGCCATTGGTTTTTTTTTTTTTTTTGCAGATCCTCTTCTGTATGCCGCACCAGTCCTAGTACTATTTCACTGTATTTTGGGTTCCGTTTTTAGTCCCATAATGAAAAAAAATGATGATACGGTGTCAGAATATCTCGAGCGACTTTTTAAAAAACACAGAAAATAGATTTTAAAAAATTGCGCTAGGAAAGTCCTTAGATATTTGCCATAAATTTCTGACTATTTTATACATAATAACCCCACCTTTGAATGATATTTTTTTCCCTAAATTTGCAAGAACTTCACAAATCGGAAGCAACATCAAGTTGTTAAAACCCGACTTTTATTCCCGACAACTTTCACTGATACCAGCGTTGATTTTTATATTCTGTTTCCACTGATAGCCCTATAAAGGAGTCAAGCATCAAGTGCCAGTTTATATGTGTTAAGAGCTGTTTTGTGATTCGCAATCGCGGCAGTATTATTCATCAACTCAAGTAGGGAAAGTAAGCAAGAAAAACAATCACACTTGGTCTTTTTTTAATAGATTTCTACACTTTTATATTTAACCTCTCTGAATTCAAATTTGAGGCTTTTTAAGTTTATACATCATACATTTTTATCGTGGTTTTTCTCATACTGCAGTTTGAAGCAGTAAATGACTATTAATGACACCGGGTGGATGATAGTCTCCTGAGGTCATCAAAATGCATCACTAATCCATGAAACTTTAAGAAAATGCAAACATACTTATTTTACCTCTCAATATATTTCGTGTCTCCGCTGAAGTAAAATACTGAAAGGCTAATAGATAGATCCTTGCCCTCTGAAACTCCTAGGTACCACCTACGCCCGATATGGAGCTTTTTTCAGGTTTGGATCCAACAGTCACTTAGCTTCAATGCCTTCCCTGCAGGCGGACTGGCTTATGGACTTAGAAACTGAAAACATGCCTTGATGCCCTTCCCCTGTTGACAAATTGACTTGATGCCCTTGTTACATTGCTGAATTAACTCTTCATGCCCTTTGCAATTTTGAAGCCATTTTTTTATTTGCCCTTTAAAACCTGCCTTGCCCCCCACGGCCTTAGTTTTTCAACCTTGGATATCGCGCCACACACATCACTGCTTGTAACTTGTACTTGAACTATGTTAAATAAATGCGACTGGCGGGGTTATAAACAAGAGATTGAGATTCATCGTTGCATTTTATTTCTGGTTGACGACGATTGATTTTTTAGAGAATAAGAAACTCTTGTCCAATTGGAGATAGTGCTTCAGTTTGAATACTTTTATTAGTAGGTATTCTAACAACTAAACATTAAAGATGTGCTAAAACATGGGCTCACACTATTAAAACTTGTAATATTTCGTTCTTGTGTGACCTATTCTAGTGTTAGTTTTGAGGTCACGTGTGATAAGGTTAGCACCTGGAGTTGACGAAATCTTGAATGGCGGCCCTCTTGAAAAATAAACATAAAAAGCCTCCTTTTTTTTTTTCAAAAACACCGGACGCAACATTTTTTTTAATTTTTTACGTTACTTGCCTAACCTGTGCGGGTGGATCCATTCTAAACACAAGCCAGACTTTAGTACAATGTTAATCTTGATCAAGTTGACCGGTGTCAAGCACTGAGGGCATGTAGCGGTAAGCGTTCAAGATCCTAAATTTTAGACATCGTCATTGGTTTAACACGTAATGGCCTAAACACAAAATATTTACCAAAAAAAATCCATTTTTTTGTGTGTTTCCGAATTATATTTTTCTTATTATTCCAAAACTGCTGAAGAACACAACACTGTAAGGTTTTTTCTGATTTATATCTAACGGAAAGGTCGTATATCGGTGTCTATTATTGGGCTTGGCCGCATTCGTCTGGCGGACATCGCAATCTGGTGGGTAAACAGACAAGATTCAACTTCTTTTCAACTTCCGGGGTTTTGGTTGGTTTAACTGCACAAAAAGCAGCGTTCGTCTTTTGGACAATTCATTAATTATGCCATAGACTGGGTACAATAAATATCCCTCCGAAGCACTTGTTAATTCCACCGATCTCGATGAATATACTATGCAGTGAAATCGGTTCGTGATCATGATAATTTCTGTAAAATCCATCATATTTATGGATGTGTAAACAAGGAAACTGAAGAGCATTGTGAGTAGAATAGGACATCAAAATATACCACCTGATCATTATTGGTTTTTCACCACACAACCGGGTAATCCCGTTGGATATTTAAGAAGCCCCTGGTGACCAGATATAGTCCGTTGGTACCATAGTCCGGGCATACTCTGATGTTGTATTAGGAAATTGCCTGAATAGTTTTCATTTTCTAAGATTAGGAATTTTTTAACGCATGACAATTCCATCTGACTTTTGGCCTCATATGGAGACTACCCACCAGTTTCCCGGAATGTCCCTCTCCCTCAAAAATGTCCAAGAAAAAAACCATTTACAATGCTACCACACTGTAAAAATGGCGACTTGATCTATAGAGACAAGCTGATACATGCTGCCATTAAGCTCAAAGAATTTGCCTACTTGAATGTAGTGATTGACATTTTAATAAGTATCAGATATAGATGTGACCAATATTATTCGCCAAAATGGGGGTTGACATGTCCCAGACGCAAAAGTGGCTGCACTCGAGCCCTAAAATGTCTGAAGATCTCTCTGGGGACTGTTAGAATCAATTCAAATTTCGTAGAATCATGGCGTCCAACACGACTTTGTGTCATCGGGAATTTAGCCATACCTGCATTATCTCCACTGATTGGCCCACAAGTCGCTTAAAAATGGCCCTCGCCTGCCCGTCATATTTCAACCATTCTTAAGATTTTTAAACACAACTTCTCCTAGGTTCATCACCTGTAGTGTCATTTCCTCAAACCAGGCAAAGGTAAAACAACTTGGTAAAGTACTCTTATTGTACATTTGAAGTCCCCCCCCCTGGCATTTTGGGGAAGGGGAGGATGTGTGCCCAAATGTTGAAGGAAGCGGTTGCATCTGAAGTTTTGGAAGTTGTGAATGTGTTGGAATATGGAGAGCAGTTTACATGTATGGGTCTCTGTATCAGACATTAGAAAAAAAATCTAATCATTGCCTGCTTTAGGCTGCTTATATTAAAGTCTCAAGAGGTCAAAATGCTGTGGAAGATTAATGTGAAGGTTTGCTTTCAATGTACCCGAAGGAAGGGGGGGGGTAGGTGAGAAGGGGGGAAAAGAAGGGGGCCATGGGGGAGGCAGGTAGGACCCCCAACTGTTCCTAGTATTTACCTATTTGATATCCTCTCATATCCTCCCGGAAGGTACACACTTAGCAGTACAAATCAATGTTTTTAGCCACATTTTTTTGCGACGAGATATGCTATCATTGAAGAAACTCCGCAATATGTTGATAATATTTGCAATTTGAAATAGCAAGAAATCACTGACTGAGTACAAGTAATTAAGAGAGTAGTTAATAGGCTCGCGCTTGTATCATTGAGGGAAGATTGAAATGAATTGGGGGGGGCGGATATGTACGTGCTGCACTCTGGTGCACAACTCGTAATTTTTAAGGAGGAAATTAAAGAACTTGTTAGTTTTGTCTTAGACGGTGTATCAAGAAACGGCGAATTCTGGCAAAGTCCCTCCCATCCACCTTCACACAACCCGGTTTTACAATCTTGGGCATCATTCATTGTATGCAAGGAGTCAATATCCTACCATCGTTGGCCCTAGTCTAGACTGCCCTGCTCCTCTCCCACTATTCAAAGCACGTAAACAAAAAAAAAAAAAACCTTCGCTCTCCTCGTCTTTGTACATTTCCTTGGAAGCGGCATTGGCCACGGCAAGACACATTGTACTATGACATGGTGATTTTAGTGCAACATTAAAAGTACATTAATGTGGGGTATAGCATGTAGTAGATTATACAAAAGAGTAGACAATAAGAGTACTACTAAGGTATCTTGTTTAAGTAGTACTCTCCATCTCATCGGTAAAAAAATGGACAATTTTCCTCCTTGGGCATCCCTTTTATTGACTAGCATTTCCTTTTATATATATTCATCTATGTTAGTTGATATTGCCTGGCTGCTTCCACACTAAGCCACACTATTTGAACACAAAAATTGTAGTTCAAAAATGGTCGAAGTTTCCTGTGCTTCCACAGACTCCAAAACTCTGGATAATTTTGGAAAGTTTGCCCAGATCGATGAGGTAAGGGGTCTGTTTTACAATAAACATTTAATTGAGTTGGAAAAAAAACTGTTCTACACCAGATTGCATTAAAATTGCTATTTTTTATACCAAACCTTGAGTGAAAAAAAGACCCTATTATATTAGTGTGACATCCCTGCACATCATTTGTGTTGATCATCCCAGGCTTCCCCCCCCCATAACTCCCAACAAATTTTACTTAGATCAATAATCGCACAAAATTTTGGAGATTTTTGCACATTTTTGCATTGATAATCATTGGCTAGTAAACTGTACCTCTGTGAATGGTAAAGCTAAAACTTGTCTTGTATCACAAAAAGAATTTTTTGGGATATTTAAATATCGGACCCTAATCATAATTCACCGGCTACTGACAACTTCCGGGGGGCCAATATGAATTACAGGGAAATAAGCGGCCATATCTGTTCTACGTTATACCTAGTTTGTCTCGTTGGTTCATGCAGTCCACTTTCAAGAAGTCCCTTATTTTGGAGGTGGCACTATTTACAATAGATGTACAGAAATTTTGTGTTTCAGGCTCTGCCGGTTACATTCAATGGGGATCCTGAAAAATTACAAATTTTGTTCTTTTTAATATTCACTTTTGAGCAATACTATTTGCAGGTGTAGGTCTATACGTTATCAACACAACGTGCGAAATCTCAATGTTTTAAAAAAATTGGGGCACATGTCTTTGAACGATGTGCCATATTAAGGCTTTGAAAGAAACGGAGAATAACGATTATACAATATCACTCTAAAAATAATTATGAACCCACTTCGCGTGGTTTTCACGTGAACAACGGATAATACCTAAACCATAAAAATGAATTCAAACATTTGTCTGACATGCGCTATTGAAATTCGCGCGAGTGTATATTGGATATGTATTTTTCATTTTCTAAGATTAGGAATTTTTACGCATGACAATTCCATCTGACTTTTGGCCTCATATGGAGACTACCACCAGTTCCCGGAATGTCCCTCGCCCTCAAAAATTTCAAGAAAAAAACCTATTTACAATGCTACCACACTGTAAAAATAGCACTTGATCTATAGATACAGTGGATACATTCGTAGCCATTACTCAAGAGAATTTCCTACTTGAATGTAGTGATTGACATTTTATTATCAGATATAGATAGTGAACAATAGTATTCGCCAAAATGTGGGTTGACATTTCCCAGACGCAAAAGTGTGCGTGCACTCGAGCATAAAAGGTCTGAATAACTAACTCTCTCTGGGGACTGTTAGAATCATTCAAACATTTCAGTAGATCATGGCGTCCAACACGACTTTGTGTCATCGGGAAGTTAAGCATTAACCTGCATGATCTCCACTGATGGCCCACAAGTCGCTAAAAATGGCCCGCGACTGCCCGTCATATTTAACCATTCTTAAGATTTTTAACACAACTTTTCTCCTAGGGTGTCATCACATGTATTGTCATTTCCTCAATACAAAGGCAAAGTAAAACAAGCTTGGGTTAAAGTACTCTTTAATTGTGACATTTGAAGTCCCCCCCCCCTTGGCATTTTGGGGAAAGGGGAGGATGTGTGCCCAAATGTTGAAGGAAGCAAGTTGCATCTGAAGTTTTGGAAGTTGTGAATGTGTTGGAATATGGAGAGACAGTTTACAAGGTAGTGGTCTCTTGTATCAGACATTAGAAAAAAATCTTGCCTGCTTTAGGCTGCTTATATTAAAGTCTCAAGAGTCAAAATGATGTTGGAAATGATGTGAAGGTTTGCATTTCAATGTACCCCCCAACTGTTCCTAGTAAGTTTACCTAATTTGAAGAGCCATCTCATATCCTCCAGGAAGGTACACGTAGCAGTACAATCAATGTTTAGCCACATTTTTTGCTGACGAAGATATGCTATCATGGAAGAAACTCCGCAGATTGTTGATAAATTTTGCAATTCGAAATAGCAAGAACATCACTGAATAAGTACAAGTAATTAAGGAGGAGTAGTTAAGAGGCTCGCGATTGTATCATTGAGGAAGAATGAAAATTGAATTGGCGGTATATGTACGTGCTGCACTCTGGTGCACAACTCGGTCATTTTTAAGGAGGAAATTAAAGACTTGTTAGTTTGTCTGAGACGGTGTATCAAGGAAACGGAGAATTCTGCAAAGTCCTACCATCTACCTTCACACACACGGTTGACATCTTTGGCATCATTCATTGTAGTGCAAGGAGTCAATAGCCTACCCATCTGTCTGCCCTAGTCTAGACTGGCCCTGGCTCTCTCTCCACAGTATTTCAAAGCACGTACGTAGGCCTCTCCTCGGCTTTGTACATTTCCTTTGGAAGCGCATTTGGCCCCCGGCCAAGACACATTGTACTATGACATGGTGATTTTAGTGCAACATTAAAAGTACATTATGTGGGTATAGGCATGTAGTAGATGATACAAAGAGTAGACAATTAAGAGTACTACTAGGTATCATTGTTGTTGAAGTAGTACTTCGTTCATTCTCATCAGGTAAAAAATTGACAATTTTCCCTCCTTGGGCATCCCTTTTATTGACCTAAGCATTTTCCTTTTATATATAATTCATCTATGTTAGTTGATATTTCCTGGCTGCAACACTAAAGCCACACTATTTGAAACAAAAATGGTAGTTCAAAAATGTAAGTTTTCTGTGCTTCAGACTCCAAAACTCTGGATAATTTTGGAAATTTTTGCCCATATCGATGAGGTAAGGGTCTGTTTTTACAATAAATTTTATATGATTTGGAAAAAAAAACTGTCTCTACACCAAATTGGCATTAAAATGCTATTTTTATACCAAAACTTGAGTGAAAAAAAGACCCATATTAGATTAGTGTGACATCCCTGCACAGTCATTTGTGTTGAATCCCAGGCTCCCCACCCCATATCTCGCCAACAAATTTACTTAGAGCAATAATAGCACAAAATTTTGAGATTTTTGCACATTTGCATTGATAATCATTGGCTAGTAAACTGTACCTGTGAATGGTAAAGCTAAGAACTTGTCTATGTATCACAAAAGAAGGAATTTTGGGATAATTAATATCGGATCCTAATCATAATTCACCGGCTACTGGAAACGTCCTTCCAATATGAATTAGCAGGGAAATAGCGCCATATATGTGTCTACGTTTATACACTAGTTGTATCGTTGGTTCAGGCAAGTCAACTTCAAGTCACTTATTTTTGTGAGGTGGCACTATTTTACAATAGATGGACAGAAATTTGGTGTTTCCAGCTCTGCCGTTAAATTACAATGGGGGGATCCCGATTACAAAATTTGTTCTTTTTATAGTCACTTTTGAGGGCAATACATTTGCAGGTGTTAGGTTACTATACAATTATCAACACAAACTGTGCGAAAAATCTCAAATTTAAAACAAAATTGGGGGGCACTTCTTTGCATGTGCCAATTATTTGCTTTAACGGCAGAACCGGTTAGAATAATTATAAATATACACTCTAAAACTATGAATTGAACACTTATCGGTCCCGGGTTCATGGAAAAACGGAATAATACTAACCAAAAATGAATTAACAACTTTTGTCGTGACCAGGCGCTATTTTGAAAATTCGCGGCTAGTGTATATGGGAATGTATTTGTGTTAAGCGATATGACGGAACAGTTAGCGGTATACACTTCTCACGGTGTGGACGCTTTCAAAAATGTGAATTTTGGCATGTTATGATGCAAACTTGCGAAGCGTATCGCCATAAAAATGTTAACATGGTATTACAATAGAGCGAATTTTAAAATGCGCATGGTCCAGACTAGATGGTTTTAATTCATTGTTACGGGTTCTTATAATTCGTTCGATGAATTGAAACCAATCGATAGTGATAATAATATTTAGAGGAAGAATATTTATATAAATTGAATGGCTTTGAGTAAGATAAAAGAATCTAGTTGCAGAGCTAGAAAATATTGTACGAGTCAGAAGAGGGACAATATTTTGTCTAGCGGGGGTGAATAATTCTTGGATCATACGAAAAAATAAGCCATTCAATATTATATTTATTATTAAAATTTCAGGACTGACTCAAACCAACCTTGCGGAACAGTTGCAGTCCAACTGGCGAGTCTGATAACATGATTAAAACCCCGGGTCTAACAGTGCGAAAACCTAGTGGGCATGCCTTGATGTTGTTCCAAAATGCTCCGGATGCGATACAACATCAAAAGAATAGGTATTGCATATGGGCACTTTATACCAAGCTGTAACAATAGACAACGATTTTCTTATGACCACTCGGAGAGGAAACCTGATCTGTTTTCAAATAAATAATGTATAAATTATTCGTTGTATGGGTTGCCTTTAAGGAAGGATGTCTTAAACTTTAATGCAGTATGGGTTTTTATAGAGTGCAATTATGGGTGGTGTTGAGTGGTGTGGTGATGGTTTTTGTCCCATCCTACCGCATTTCTTATTCTTCCCAGTTAGCACACAAATTTATCTGGCTTTTACTCATTTTTGGGGCAAATTCGTTATGGGTTTGTTTACAATCAGGGTGGGACTCTTGGCCAAACACTACAATGTGACCCCTAAAAAAACAATGTCTGTTACTGATCTTATAATGGTATATGAACTTTAAAGGACCACCAAAAGCATACCTAAGCTGCAAAGAAACCTTTTGAAATGCTTGATGACTAACAAAAATATGTACATATGTATGGAAATTGCTTAAAATCGCTGTCTCATTTGATTTAGGCTAATATTTGAGTAGATTCAGCACTGTCATAAAGAACATTTGGAACAACAGTCAGCATTCAGGAATAACATTTGGAGCAATGTAGTAATTATCCAGAATTTAAAAGAATAACATGTAGTGTCAATTTGAAATTTCTTGGTAATTCCGCAAAAAATGTCCCTCTCCATATTTAGACTAATATACGCCTGTCTCAAAAAAAATGGTACATCCAAAACCGATTTTTTTTTTTCAATATTAATATCTCAACATCATTAAGTTGTTTTGTATATCACATTCACGAGAAAAGACAGGCTGTTCAGATTTTTTGTTTCATCATCTCAATTGTTGCTTATTTCAATCCGCGAGATAACTCCAGTTTACTTACTTACTGCGGATCACAAAAATTCTCGTTTGTGCCACTTTCTGGTTGATGTGAAAACGGGAACAGAATTGTTAAACAGTAAGTTATTCAAGACTTTAACAGAATATGAAATTCTGTAAAAAAGGATTAACCTTCATACGAAACTCTAAAAGATTCGAAAACAGTTACGTAATGGGTGGAAGTTTTATTATAAGTAAGTTCTGGCTTTTAAGATTAAGTGAATAGCATTCGACATACTGTTATTTGTCAGAAGAGAACCATGATCGTACAGCCGGCGTACAGCAACCTGGCGAACCGAGTTTTATGGTCTTGAAGTATAATGAAACGAAAATTCCTACCACCACTTTGTTACTTTCTTCCCAAATCAAATTTTTATTGACTTTTCAACAATTAGTAAACGCACAAGATAATGCAATAACTAAACCGTTTCTGTTCTTTGATTTGGAGTGTTTATTTTGGTTACAATTACATTCCTTCTGGCATGATTTTAACAGATACCAATCTGTAATAAATTAAAGCTCTCATTTCATTGACGTGAATAATATTTGTATTGTTTGTTATTTATGACAAGGAAGGTTCTTATATTGGATTATGTTGACATAAAACTTGGTGTCGATAAGACTATACTTCCCTTTGTTGGACTAAATTTATGTGTTTTGTTTCTTTTTTCAATTTTGCAATCCTTTTGTGAGCTTCAAGACCAGCTGGCAAAGCTGGTCTAAACAACTCTGTCCATGCATACAAGTGGCACAAAATCGATTTTAATAAAGCGCAGCACTAAAATGGATGATATCTCTGGATTGACAAAGCAAATGAGATGAAAACAAACCCATTGGGAAAGCCTGATATTTGTTTTTAATATATGTCAAGGTAAGAATGACTTATTTTGATTTCCTATTTAACCATTTTTTTTCTGATTGTACCATTTTCTTTTTTTTGAGACAAGTCGTAGCTTAAACTACATTGACAGATTGCTTTGTGATATTTTTGCTGTAGAAACTCTAGTTTTATGTTCTAATACTTTTGTAGTAAACAATTTGTGGCTACCCATTAAGTTTTCCTTTATCACATGATCAAATGTTAGAAGTCAGTGTTCCCTTCCGTCAAATCTGTCCTTTTCCGAAAAATGAAGTTGACTAACCATAAAATTGTTCCTGAAGCCCTCATACCTCAGAATTTTGGAAACTACCTCCTTTAATTGTCCTATAATACAAAAACATTATACTGAAATAATCAAAACACTTTGTTTTTTTCATACACGCCCAGTGTAGAAATGATGAGTGTTCAGTCAAAACTTGTCCTCTCGCGCAAAATGCAACATTTCATCAATCATAAAACTTGTTCACGCAGATGTGACGCCTAAAAAAAGTTTTGCATTATACTTCTTGCCGCCTACAATGACAAACACCAATATTGAAAATAATTATGAGGACTTCATTTGTCACCCCAAATGAGACAGTCAAGGTACCCTGTTGTA
Organism: Ophioderma brevispina; assembly: GCA_023653785.1. Classification (NCBI taxonomy): domain Eukaryota; kingdom Metazoa; phylum Echinodermata; class Ophiuroidea; order Amphilepidida; family Ophiodermatidae; genus Ophioderma; species Ophioderma brevispina. Next base: position 16,372 of record JAMKCH010069535.1, read on the forward strand.
AACCCAAAACAACCCTTATTTTATTGGGGAACAAAATCGGAGGATTCTCTGGGCTGTTCTCTCATACGTTAGTAGCCTATTCATGATCACAAAACCAAACCTCTTTGCTTTCAAACCATTCAATTTATGTACATACGCAGACCAGCGTAGTTAGATTGTTCGAGCTAAAGGAAAGGTGTAGAGGCTTGTGAGTTATTCTTAGTGTCATCGACATCGGTATGTTTCTTTTCTGAGATAAAACAATCTCAATGCGAGGC
>JAMKCH010069543.1:0-18881 GCA_023653785.1 Ophioderma brevispina
CCCCAAAAGAGTGAAACTCTTGTAAACCACTCATTTTGGAGTGATTTACAAGAGTTTCACTCTTTTGGCGAGTGAAATTTTAACTCGTTTACATTTAGGGAGTACACGTGACAAAATTACGCTTAATCACATAGCCGATTATTTGTAGAAACAACTTCCGGACCGTGTTTCATATAAGTTAAGATTAATCTTTTTAAGATTAAAAGCGAAACCTCACAGGAGTTATTCTTCTGAAGTTTAAGCCAATTTAAGAAGAAATCTCAAAGAATTTTTGTGTGATGAGATTTATGAAGTTCAATCCAAGTCCCTTTTTATCCCCCTGGCTTGAAAAGCAGAGGGGGATATTGCGAGGGTGCGCATGTCCGTATGTATGTGTGTTCCAGTTTGGTTAGGTTTTTGTTTTTCGCGTCTCCTTCGAAAAGTTTAAGTCCGATTTGAACCAGACTTGGGGTGAAGGTGCAATAGGGGTTCCTTCATATGTGGATGATGTCAAAGGTCATGGACCAAGGTCAAAGGTCAACTGAGGTCATGTTCCAGTTTGGTTAGTTTTTTGTTTTTCTGGTCGTCTTTGAAAAGTCCGATTACAACCTTACTTGGGTCGAAGGTGCAATACGGGTTCCTTCATATGTTGTTGAGGTCAAAGGTCACATACCAAGGTCAAAGGTCATATACCAAGGTCAAAGGTCACATACCAAGGTCAAAGGTCAACTGTGCCAACTAACCACCTTGTGTATACTGCCATCTTGCCAGGGGGATCGCGCAAGTTTACTTGCTGTATTTTTATAACTAGGTACTATTTTATTAATTCCTCTTAAGAAGTGTTAGAGACTTAAGAATGATTCTTCTTAAATTCACTTAAGATTAATCTTAAAGGCTGACTCAGAGATTTCCCGAGGAGGGCACCCTCAATTTTCAAACAAATCATGTTTTTTGCATGTACACAATGCTTGTCCATATACTGAGCACTGTGTGAAATAGCTAAGCTCAAATCGGAAGTCCTTCATATAGAAAATCACAACTTTGTTATAAAATTCCGGATCCAGAATTTTTGTTATACACAGTATCCTATGGCACGCAATACTATACATAAATGTTTACTGCATCAAAACTAAATATCCAATTCATCTCAAACTTTGAAATTGTGCACTTGAGGTTACTATCTTTAGTTCTAGGTGACTATTTTTAATTATTACACAAACAAATTATATTTTGAAATCTCTGAGTCAGCCTTTAACTGTTGTGAAACAGGGCCCTGGACTGCTCAAGACTGGTGCCGATTGGCCTTTATTTTTTTAAAGCAGTTTTTTCTTTTTCCCTGTGTACAGGCATGAAAAAGTGGGTTTTGAAAAAAAAAAAGATGGAAGGGTTTATAACGGTAAATTATGGGGCAGAACGATGGGCCACTCGCCCGTAGCGGGTGGGCCTTTACTTTAAAGGGCATAGCTTGGCAACTGAGCCACCTACATACATATGAACTGCATCATGAGATAGAGCTCTTTAATATAAAGCTTTTAAGAAAATTACAAACCTATAATTAATATTTAAATAAAATATTGGTAATGAATTTTTAATTGCTAAAAACACACAGAAAATGTTGTCTACGCCAAAAGCTGTCAAAGTACAATAAAAGCTTATAGGAAATCGTTTGATTTAAGCAAAAATCAAGATGGTATAAAAACTCGATGATTTAAGCTGTATCTTTATCAAGACAAATTTCATATAAAATGTAGAAGAGAAATGGTCAATACGAGCCGGTAGAATCATGGTCGATTTTCTTTCCTGACTATAATATGGATGAATTAATTAGCAATGCAGATTACAAAATTACGCACACGCTTAATAATGAATAATCTTAACTTTTAGGATAGGCAGTTTTAACACCTGATCCATTTTCTTCTTAGTCTTTTTTTTTGGGGGGGGTTATTATTTTTTCTCCAACCAGCGAGGGGCGTGCGCCGAGCACGCCCTTATGTAGATCCGCCAGTGGAGCAAGACTAAGATATCACTCTTTCTGTATGTGTGTGTATGTATGTCCAGTTAAATTTGTAATTTGTTATCTCCTGCCCAAATGCTTGGGCCAATTGCAGCCAAATATGATCAGAAGAACCAATGGCCCAAAGTTCATATGTGGTGTACTCCAATTGGGGCGAGAGGTCATTTGGGCCAATTGAAGAGACATTCTTCGAAAATGCATCCATTCGCTTTTCTGCCACAAATCAATTGCTACGATTGCCAAACTTGGTCAGTATAAGCACTGACCCAAGACCCGTGCCCAAGGCCCATAAGAGGTACAGGTATACTCCAAATGGGGTAAGAGGTCATGTGAGCCAACTAAAGGGGCATTCTTTGAAAATTTATCAGTTGTTTTTTCTGCCACAAGTCAAATGCTACAATCACCAAACTTGGTCATTATAAGCACTGACCCAAGCCCTGTATGAGGTGTATACAGATTGTGGTCAAAGGTTTTGTAGGTGGATTAAAGGGGCATTCTGTCATCCTCAGATTCTAAAGAGGTTTAAATGTTAAATATTTTTTGATCACGACGAGGGGCTAGACACATGGTTCTAGAGCCATCTTGTATTACAATTATAGATTTGTTTGGTCATTACTTTGAATCTTTGACATAAATCACTGAACAAATATATTAGTATTGTGTGCTTTTTCCACTGAACCTTTTAAATTCTAGACCAGTAACTTCATTTTCCCCTCTTTTTGATTATCATTTTTTTGCACAGTTGATGATGAGGACAAGGGAGATGTGGCTTTGATGCTAAAGGATGCACTAGATTTATGAAAACAACCAGCCATGTGCAATGTACAATGCAACACAGAGCTTTCAGTAGACGCCACCAAGCTTATCACAGTCACACAACTACAGCTCAAGGCGAGTATTTGTGGAAGAGACTGGTATGTGTTTTATAACACTCGGATGCCACATGATCAGACAGTATTCCAAGGAGTGTGACAAGTTTATTCTTGAAAAATTTCTTGAAATAACATTATAGCAGTAGTTACTGAAGATGGCAAATGAGCATGTAGGTGAGAAAGTTGTCATTGGCTTCACATTCCAAAGAACCTTACCTTGTGTTCTTGTTGGAGGACCAGATGTGTGTGGCTCAGAGAGACTGATAAACTTGGTCAGTTCTGATGGTAAAAGTGAAATGTCTTGATATGCATGGAGTGCCATAATCATTAAAAATGAAAATGATCTAATGTAGCAGCTCGGCCAAAGAGGCCCTGACTCAAAAAGCTTATGAGCATTGTGGTCAGAGGGTCAGATAAAAATGGACCATTTTGCCATATCAAATGGACCATTTTGTTAAAAAGGGCCAAATACACCACTTTTGGGTAATTTTCGCTGAAAGTAATAAGAAATGGTTAACATAAGAATGACAACCAACGACTCCTGATTTTGAAGTACAGCTTTTTTCAACCTTGATATGCAGCCGTCTTTCTGTGAAATAACCATAAATACCTATGCTTAAAGTGTTAGTTTGACATAACTTGCAAAGTAGTCCCATCCCTATGGATAAGCCCTACAAATTCCTATTTCCCATGAAAAACCGTGACGTTGACATGGTTAAATTTTTGAAGAGCTAAGAAAAATCGACATTGAATCAAGAGGACAAGGTTATCATTAAAAGTATACAATACAGTTCCATGGATGGCCCATAAGCACTCATTTTTTCAGTAACGCTCTATAACTTAATCAGATTAGTCTGAAGTGTTAAAAGGGTTTCAGCAATTCCATCCTCCTGAGCATATTTATCATTGGGGTATTAATTTAAAGACACAAAATGACCCTTTTTCGCTTCCATTCCCTACGCCCACAATGCCCCAAAAAATCACGCTAGCATTTGGTAGGCCGTTACGACTGATAGATACAACTTCTAAAGCCAAGATGGTGTATGCTAAGTAATTTGGTCTGCTTTACCATCATAATTGTGGTCAAATGCATCATAAATTGGCTCTAGCTTTTATTGGTCAACCTCATCCCTATCTCAAGAGCTGATTTTTTGTGGTCACCTGATGAAAGTTAGATGGGGACACTAACCAAGCTGCCGGCCTGTTATCTGCCTGCTTTGCTTCCTGTCTGATGTTTAGTTACGCGGACGTTTTGGTGGCCATTGTGAAAAGTTAGTTTCAATTGCAACTCAATTTTTGTTCATTGATGCAGTATGTGAAGCTGCATTAGGAAAAATTAGGAAAGGAAAAAGTTATCTGAGGTCAAGTTGTGAGATGCACTTAATGTTAAAGTTTGGCTTGAACGATTTGGGATATAAATGTAGGCAAGCACAAGTTGATCGAGCAGTTAAGCATCTTCTCTAGTAAGCAAGATCCTGGGTGTCGATTCCTGGTCATAGTTAATGAAAATTTAATTTCCTGGTCATCTTGAAGGAAAGATCAGTTGTTGTTCATCCCTGCTATGTGATTTCTGGACAGAATAATCAAATAAGCTTTCCGCAGAAGATCGGAATTAACCAGGTATACAATTACACTACTTAGGTTAAGCCAACAGTTCAGATTTTATTCAAAATCCATATATGTTAGCAGAAAAGAAAATGTGAAATTTGTATTTTTTATTCAGGTAATTGGACCAGGGTTTCCTGCTTATTTTTGGCTTACGAAGTAAGTCTATATGAGAGTGCTGGTGATAGATCAAATATCTCATCAACTTTATTTCCAATACTAACATATGAAACCAAAACAGTGATATGGAGGAGCCGAGGAAAAGGTCTATAGTGCCCAACACTCACCCCCTTGGACTACATACCGAAGGAAACAGGGCATAACTATAAAGAAACGCACAGAAATTGTTACCCCTTGTCACTTGTACACATTTCTTGTTAGACTAATATCATACTCCTTGGTTCACTGTATTGTACTGGCGACTCCACCACTTTGCATGCATTGTTAGTAGGTTCTCTACCAAGAAACAGGGACCATTTTTTGGACATCAGGTCAGTACTGTAAAGTGTAATTGAATATACACACGCACATGGACTTATCAACTCCAAATGGGTAATATAGTTCATGTGACCACTAAGGGGCATTCCTTTGAAAAAGTTATCATGTTTATTCTGCCACAAGTCAAATGCTACAATCACCAAACTTGGTCCTTATAAGCACTGACCCAAGCCCTGTATGAGGTTTATACAGATTTTGGTCAAAGGTTTTTTTTTGTGGATTAACAGGGGTCATTCTGTCATCCTCCTCAGATTCTAAGAGGTTTTAAAATGTTAAATATTTTTTGATCACGACGAGGGGCTAGAAGACACATGGTTCGAGATGCCATCTTGTATTACTTATAGATTGTTTGGTCAGTACTTTGAAAATCTTTGACAATAAATCACTGAACAAATATATTAGTACATTGATTTTCTTTTTTCCACTGAACCTTTTAAATTCTAGACCAGTAAACTTCAATTGTCCCCTCTTTTTGATTCTATTTTTTTGCACAGTTTAGGATGAGGACAAGGGGATGTGGCTTGATGCTGAAGGATGCACTAGATTTATGAAAACAACCACCCTGTGCATGTTACAACAATGCAACACAGAGCTTTCAGTAGACGCCACCAAGCTTATCACAGTCCCACTACAGCTCAAGGCGAGTATTTGTGGAAGAACGGTCTTGTTTTGTAACACTCGGATGCCACATTATCAGACATATTCCAAGGAGTGTGCAAGTTTATTCCTTGAAATGTCATACAGAAACATTATAGAGCATTATTACTGAGATTGGCAATGTATCGGTCATGTGAGAAAGTTGTCATTTGGCGTCACATTCCAAGAACCTTACCTTGTGGTTCTTGTTGGAGGACGCAGATGTGTGTGGCCAGAGAGACTGGATAAACTGGTATTCTGAGGTAAAAGTGAAATGGGTCCTGATAGCATGGAGTGCCATACTCATTCAAAATGAAAATGATCTAATGGAGCAGCTCGTCCAAGAGTCCCTGACGCAAAACGCCTTATGAGCATTGTGGTCCGATGGTCATATACAAATGGACCATTTGTTAAAAAGGGCCACATACAAACCACTTTGGGTAATTTGAGCTGAAAGTTAATAAGAAATTTAACCTAAAGAAATGAACAACTCAACACTCATGATTTGAAGCCTACAAGCTTTTTTCAGACCTTGATATGCCAAGCCATTCCTGTGAAATACCATAAATAACTAATGCTTAAGTGTATAGTTTGACATACTTGCAAAGTATCCCGTCCTTATGAATAAGCCATACAATTCCCTATTCAGAAAAACCTGATTTTGGCCATGGTTAAATTTTTTGAAGAAGCTATGAAAATCGCCATTGAATCAGAAGGTACAGGTTTCATTAAAAGTAGACAATACATTTCCATGTGCCAAAGAGCACTCATTTTCAGTAAAGCTCTATCCTTCATCAGGACATTTTATGTCTAAGTGTTAAAAGGGTTTTCATCTCACTCCTCCTAGCATATTTATCATTGTGGTATTACTTTAAAGACACAAAATGAACCCTTTTTCGCTTCCATTCCCTACTCAGAGATGCCCCCCAAAAAATCACTCTAAGCATTTGGTACGGTACGACTTATAGATTACAACTTCTAAAGCAAGATGGTGTTGGCTAAGTAATTTGTCTGCTTTACCATCATAATTGTGGTCAAATTCGGCATCTAAATTGGCTCTAGCTTTTTGTCAACCTCATTCCTTATCTCAAAAGAGCTTGATTTTTGTGCCCTGAATGAAATTTGATGGGGACACTAACCAAGCTGCCGCCTGTTATCGCCTGCTTGTTGCCTTCCGTGGTCTGGATGTTATTACGCTGAAGTTTTTGTGCCATTTGAAAAGTTAAGTTCAATTGCAACAATTTTTGTTCATTGATTGCATATAATCTGCATAGGAAAATTAGGAAAAGGACCAAGTTATCTGAGGTCAGTTGTGAGATGCACTAATGTTACAGTAGTTGCGTGAACGATTTTGGATATAACAATTAGGCAACCCAACACTGATCGCGGGCAGTTAGAGCTCTCTCTATTTACAAGATCCTGGGTTCGATTCCTGTCATGTCATGAATGATGTATTTCCCTGGTCAGCTGAATGAAGCTCAGTTGTTGTTCAATCCACTGCTATGTGATCTCTGGACGAAATCAACAAAATAACTGTCCCGCAGAGAGATCGAATTACCAGGTATACATTACACTACTTAGGTTTAAGGCCAACAGTTCATATTTTCATTCAAAATCCCTATTGTTTAGCAGAAAGAATGTGAAATTTGATTTTTTATTCATAGGTAGAAATGGGACCAAGGGTCCTGTTAGTTTTTGCTTAACAAAGTAAAGTCTCTATGAGTGCGGGGTGCTAGAGCAAATATTCCATCACTTTATTTCCAATTACTACAAAGTATGAAAACCAAACATGATTTGAGGAGTTGAGCAAAGGTCTATAGGGCCCAAACACTCACGCCCCCCTTGGAATACATTAACACACATAAACAGGGGGCAAAACTATCAAGAAACGCACAGAAAGTGTTACCGTGTAACACTTGTACACATTTCTGTTAGACTAATAGCCAATACTCTTGGTTCACTGTAGTTGTCTGGCGACTCGTTGCATGCCTTGTTAGTAGGGTCTCTACCAAGAAACAGGGAAACCATTTTTGGATCAAGGTTAGAACTGTAAAAGGGTATTGATATACACCACATGACTATCTGTGCCTGGATGTATTGGTTTTGGGCATGAGCCTTGCAAATGCATAAAAATGATTTTGTAGTCTGTGTCTCAGCCTGGGAAACTGATTTCTATCCACTTTAACATGCCTGTTGGGGAGTATATTATTTGAAATAGTTGAGATTTAAGCTTAAGTTTTCCTCTCAGATGAATTCTAATCAGAGAATTGTTTGTAATATCCACGCGATCGACATAAACATTTTGGGCCGTAATCGGAAAAGGCATTTTGTGTCACACCACACTAGAAAAGGGAAAACAATTTTAACCAATGTATTGGATATCCCCAGTAGGTTGATGTTTTGTCTGTAGTTTCTGAATCTGGCCAGGGAAGAAACAAGTTAGTCAGCTTCAATCGCCGTGGTTGACCTGGGGAAAGAAGTTCCAATTACACACCATGTTTGCTTCTGCTCCTCATCCCCTCCATGACTTTAATGCTCGCTAATATGTTGCATGGCACATGTGAGGGTTAGTGGTAATAAATCTTGATGTATATTATGAGTGAAAGAACCCAACATTGACAGGGTAGGTGACTGCCTGGCCAGACCAAAACCTGGCATCATGACAAAGACTCGGTTTCGCGCTATCGCCCGAAACCTCTCTCGCGCTGACCCGCTCGTTGGTAAAAAAAGAAAAATAACTGATGAAGGAGAGCCGCTCGCCTTCGCTCGCGGTGTCTTCTTTGCGGATAACTAAACCGAGTCTTTGACAAAGAATATGATTTTGTCAACATGTATATGCTTACCTCTTTAAATTTAGAAGTTTTCTTGTATGACAACGAAAAAATGGATTTTTTTTCCTTTGAATCCAACTTCATCATTTTTTAGAATCGGTTTTGTATTTGTGTGTGTGATTTGCATGTGTGCGTGTGTGAAATTGGAAATTAAATGTTAATGTTTTTATTTTTTGTAGTTTTTTCAAATTTAATTTTTAAAATGTGGGTCGACAGCAAACAATAAATGTACAGGTTGGGGAGGGAGTTCTCAATTGGGAGAAGTCGGTATGTGCCGCCTATACGACCCGATGTTTTAGGCTCTTTTTTTATCCCCCTGGCTTGAAAGCCGAGGGCGATATTGCGAGAGTGCGCATTCCGATGTGTATGTATGTGTATGTATGTGTATTGTTTCCAGTTTGGTTAGGTTTTTGTTTTTTTGTTTCTCCTTTGAAAAGTTTAAGTCCGATTTAAACCATTATTATGTTTTTCAGATCTTCCATCCTATACCTTTGTACCGCTTAATGTAGCAAATAAAACCATGTCCCTGAGACAGTGACTGAGTTTTGGAGACCATGACATGAGTTTTAAAAGACCAGGACTGAGTTTTTTCTATGATGCTTCCTGAATTGGCTGAAGTGTCTAGGAGGTTACATTTCTTTAGGGGTGTCATTATTTTGGGTTTTGCTGTCTACTGTTTGAAAATTTTGTGGGTGGTTCTTGGTGTCTTCCTGGTTCCATTTCTTTGTGTTTCCTGATTATCTACTGCTCCTTTCTTGGTTTTCCTAGTTTTCATGGGTGTTCACTTTTAAAAATATTGATAGTTTACCATGTGTGTTTATACTTTTTCACAATGTTTATGAAGAATCTAGTTATTCTAAACTTGAAGCCATGTTCAATTCGGATTCTGAAATACATAATAATGATAATATTGGAGATTTTTATATCGCAGGATACAAGATTTTATCGGCTCTTGTATGATTTTGAAAATATGCGCTCTCGCTCCGTAACTCGCACAATATTTTCAGAAAAAACACTCATAGGCTTGACCGATAAATTCTTGTATCCTACTCAAATCATCCAATATCATATCAACTTGGGGGAAATTGCAATAGGGGGTTCCTTCATATTTGATGATGTCAAAAGTTCATGGACCAGGTCAAAGGTCATCTGAGGTCATGTACCAGTTCCCCGTTTGGTTTAGGTTTTCGTTCGAAAGTTTAAGTCTGATTTAAAACCAGACTTGGGGTGAAGGTGCACATAGGGTTCCTTCATAGTGGAAGGGGTGTGTCAAGGTCATGGCAAGGTCACTAGGCACTGAGTCCATATTCCCGTTTTGTTAGTTTTGTTTTTCGGGTCACTTTGAAAGTTGAAGTCCGATTTCAACCTAACGTGGGATCGAAGGTTCAATAAACTGGTTCCTTCATATGTGTTGAGGTCAAAGGTCCACATAGCAAGGTCCAAAGGTCATCTGCGGTCCTTTTCCCCGTTGGTTAGGCATTCATTTTCTCAGAAAATGCTACATTTTCTAGATATTATTCCGGAGAACTTTAATGAATTTTGATGCCCTGCACCTGACAGCTGTGCCAACTACCAACCTTGTTTATACTTGCCACTTGCCAGGGGATCGTGCAAGTTTACTCTTGCTGTATTTTTAGTTCCAGTGACCCCCATTTTAATACCATTTCATTCCAGAGACCCCTAACTTTTATGTCCAGCCATATTCTAACAATTTTCTGAACCTAGTTTTGGAGACCCCATGTTTTGGGCTTGAATCACCCCCTCCTACTTTCGGAGACCCACCATTTTTTTGGGCTGGAATAACCCCCCTCCTCAGGTACATGTTTATTAAGAAAGCCAGGAAACCAAAATTGAAAAACCAAAGACCACCATTTGGCAGGAGATCCTGTACAGACAAAATTTATAAGCCATGCGAGATGTGCCCGCAGCAGCCATGGATTTTTTCCGCTTTAGTGTGGTGGTAGACATTGATGAAATATGAAAATCCTAAAATTTTGAGCTTCTGTCATTTTCTTTTTCCCGCTAGCGCAAATTGGAAATTTAAGGGGGGTCCACCATCAAAAAGTGCCGCCCAATGTAAACGACTATGTTGAGAGGGTTACAGATTAGTAATGGAGCCTCCAAAACTTTGGAAAATCACTATCTATGGGTAACAGTTTGGTGTAAATTCAAATCTGGCATCAGGAAGTTCATAGCGTGTTTACTTTTAGAGTTATTGAGGCGTAAATATGCACCTTTGTTCATTTGTTGGCCAAATCTGCTGGGGGTAATAACTCCAAAAGTCAGAACATTTTGATTGTCCATCTTTTGGTCAATCAGGGTACATAGTAGAACTTTAAACCAACTTTAACCAAATACAATTATGAACACATTAGAAAGTCACTAGTTAGGTACAATCCCTTGAAATGGTAAATTGTACTTTTTTTTTGAAAACCCATTTTGAGACCCCCTGAACCAATGTTGACATTCGCCAACCAACGCCCTTTCTGCTTCAGATATGTTAAGATATATTCATTAAACAACTTTCCCTGCAAGAACTAGCTTGTCTTTATTTTTTTCACAACAAAACACACTCAAAGTTACCACACAAAGGTATACCATGACCCAAGGTCATTTGTACATGCACATCGTCTTCACCATATAATTCTATGGGGATCTCAGCAAAAGTGTCTTGTGCAGAACAATGAAGAACATATCGAGACACCACTGATTCTTTTCAAGAATAGTTCTTTGATGATGTATCTTCAAACATATCTGAAGTAAAGGGTGATATCATATGTCAACATTGAATTTTCAGGGGGGGGGGATTTTTAATTTTTGTAAGTTTTTGAATATTAAGATTTTTCAATAGGCTCTCACTCGCTTATTACTAACCCTAATGTACTTTTATTGTACTGGTAGAATTCCGGCAGTGTGACTCTGGTTAACAAGAAAACGGACATTAAAAATATTGTACAGAGTTCTGACCCCCCCCCCCCCAAACGTGTTTCCCACTGAAATTTTGCATTTCTACCACCAAATAACTTTAAAAGTAAAGGAGCTAAATCACATTTTTTGATGCCAGATTTAATTCTACAACCAAAAAAATTCCGCCAGATGTGATTTTCAAAGAGTTGTAAGGGTTCCAACATCAGTTTTAAAATTGGCCCTTCTCAAATTTGTCTTTTGCATCACAAGCATGTTTGATGTTGACCCCCCTAAATTTCTAATTGCTCCTGCGGGAAAACCGAAAGGCGGTATGAAGCCAAACTTTCAGGATTTTTATTTCTCATCAATATCTATCATCACACACAGACACAACCAGACCCAAAACAAAGAAAAAAATCCATGACATGCTGCGGTGCACATCTTGAGTTGTTTGACATGGAATAGCCCAGTTAAGGGATGTTAGGATTCTTATCACTTAGCATGCCATTTGTTTCTTGTACCTATAATTGTGGTTGTTGCTTGTACCTGGTTTCACTTCATTGCACAACTCAACACCACACTTCTGGAGTAAGCCAGCAATCCTTGATGCTCCTCGTTTAATTGGAGTCACTGACTCCTATTTCCAATGTTCAATTATCGGTCCAGGTCATCATGTTCTTATACTCCATGAATTTACCAACAACATGTACAAAGACTTACATGGTGCATAATTAATATGCCTCCACAACTTTGGTGATAAATTTAAATTTTTAGACCCTGTAATTAATATTTATCATTAGCACTAGATCTCATCAAGCTCTATCATCCTACAGTTAGAATGGGATCAGAGGGTGTTTTGAATCAATCCCACATCATTGCCAATATGCCCTATACTGGGCTGTAATTAACACTTCGCCCGTACTTAGGGAATAAAGTGTTCAAGAAGTTAAGAATCACAGACATTTTACACTCATGCAAACAAATCCCTAAGTACTAACACCTTGTGGGCCATAATTGAGTGTAGAAGCCAGGGGTTTTAAATGTGTAATAATACGGATTTTTTGTGGGATCACACGACCTTATTGAAGTGAAATGCCCAAAACTGGTGCATTGTGGAGTGAACTCAATACCCCTCTGGAATTTGCTATTTGGGTTGAGGCAGTGTGGATTAATCACATTATTTAAAATATGTAAGGCAGGTTTATTATTTTCATAACTTTACAAAAGTAATATAAACCATATGTCACCCTGATCTAATCGCTTTATTTGTAATTAAAAGTTTCTTCTTTCATTGCATGGATAAAAAATCTTCACATTTTCATTTATTTAACGAACAATTTGTTTTCCTCCATACATAGCCATGGAAAATTTGGTTTTCCGACGGCAGTTGTAGTTGTTTTGAACAATGGGATAAGCACTATTGGGAACATTATGTCTATAAGTTTTGCTTTTGAGGGTTTTGGAGACAGTATGTTGCGAAGCCTCTCAAGGCTTGCTTAGAAATTATGGCTTCCATGTGGACGTCATTTTTTTCACCAATTCGAATTTATTGCATCTAGTACACTTTTGTCGTCATAGATGCTAAAATCCTGCTAAGGCGGGAACCCTGGATGGGGACAGCGTTGGCAGCAGACGTGTGCTGATACGAATTTATGCATTTATGCAGATCACTTGAACTGAGGAATGAATATAAAAGGCAACGAGAGATTTCCTCGGGTGTCACTAAAAAAAATCGAAAAAGAGAAGAAGTGTCATTTTTGCTTGATGTAAAGACGTCCAGCAAAAATATCCTCATCTGAAGGATTAAGCTGAGAAATGGTTCTTTGTACCAAAAAAAGGTGAAAAAAAAAAATTTTCTTTTAAATTTCGCATAGGAAGCAAATACAAATTCAGCCAATGTTTGATGAAAATAAGCATTAGCAAAATCACTGTTTCGTATTTTAGACATTTCTTTGCCAAATGACAAGGTAAGAAAATCTATTGAGTGTCAAACTCTATGAGACTAAATTTATGACAAAAACCCCCCAAAAAATATTTGGTGCCTCAAAACTCTCGTTTGCACCTTTAACTGAAATAGGCTTGGGGCTGTTTTGTCAACCATGCATAAGAAAAGATGGGTAAAAATATAAAAGGAGATATCATGAGCATTGATTCCACAATTTCATTCAAATAGGACCATTAGCTTAAGATACAAGGATATGAAGTTTTGAGTCTTAAGAAAGAGTAGAAAAAATAACTTTTCGCCCCCACTCATTCTCATGGTGGGTTCTTTTCACAATGCATGACCAAATGAACAACCCGTCTGTCTCGCAAATGTGCTTACATATTTTAATGCGGACTAGAAAAAAATGATAGAGGGGCAAGTTGGGCAGTAACGCTCCTGTCCCTTGAAAATGCTGTACTAGCATTGTCTGTCTTGGAAATGGGCAAGAAATAACAGATTCATATGTGTACCTGAGGTGCCTATGCATGCTATGCTGCTAAAAAAGAGTGTTGAAAGATTGAAAAGTTTATTTTGTATATGGTATGTGTTTATATGTAAAATATATAAGATCCCAGAATAGGTTTATGTAACAAGTACTGGTAAAATGAATATGTTGTAGTAAAAGTTTTGTAGTATTTGTTGTTTTAGCATAGAGAATAAAAATTGAGTGAGTATGTGTATGTGTGTGTGAAGTGTCAGCTCGTGTGTGCATGACTAATGTAATTTTGGGATAGAACAGACTTTGTAATTGGCATTATCTAGTTCTAAAGTTGAACTTGCCAGGAAGGAATAGTAACAAAAACAGGGCTATATATTTGGTTTATGTTTTGGTATTTTACAAAAGTATTACATGATTTGTAGAACTGAAATGGAATTCTTGTCAGAGCATTTGTATCCTTCATTTGTTACACGTATATTTAGATCAATATTATTCATGTTTGTACTTCTATAATATTTTTGAATGTCGCTAACGTAAGCTATAATTTTACTCGGAATTCTGCTTTCATGTTTCTTGACAATCACAAAGTTCATTTGGAATTGAGTAAACAATTATGTAAATGCCTTGTCCTTCTGAGGGAACATGAAGCTGTCAGGGCCAACGTAAACCATATCTGTAGTCCTATTCATCTATCATATTTGGCAAGTGCCCCCTTTAATTGGTCTTGGTGCCTTCTGTTGCTTGCATGTACTTAATAAAGGTGGGTGACCAATCATGATGGAAATTTTTAATTTTTATATCCTTCACAATGGAAGCCCTATCACACCAAAATGTGATTTTCTGAAATTGTTCCTGTTTTAAATTATAAAGCAACAAATGGTTTTGGGGAATCAATGAGAAGAAGCACTGATCATAGTATAATAAAGTAATACTTAATGGTAGAGTAACTGCAAAGGAACTTTGCCCTGTATATCAAAGTTTTGAAGGCACGTCACAAAGTTATCCAAAGCATGAGTCAAACAGGTCAGAACCAATCATTCCATGTATACCTGTCAGTCTCTAAGTATGAGTAGCGACGCGGGCGTATACAGTGAACTCACTTCAAGTGAACGCGCGCGTAGGTGGTGGTAGGCCGCAAGCACACTGCAAACTGAAAAAGGCGGCACTGGGGTAGGCGTGTCGGCCCACTTATATTTCAGACGAGACAGTATAGCTTAGTAGTTGCCTAATTTGCCTGCCCCAAATTTTACAATTTAGGGAAAAATTATGTGGAATACCCTATATTTAAGGTAAACCAAGTAAATAATTCATGACTTAATTAATTCTGTGATTTTTTTGTGTACTGTACTCTTATAGTTTAGTGAACTGGTACCATATTGTTTACCTTCTAAGAAGAAAGAGTATTTAACTTACAAATATTATGTTGTGTTTGTCAGGATTTTTCACATATAAAAAAGCGTTGGCAAATTAACCCTTGTTGATACTACACCTTGTTTACGTATCTCGGATGGCACATTATATGTTAAAACATGATATACACATGTGAGTAACAATCAAAATAAGATCTGCTATTACTGTAAAAAGCTTTTATTACCATGTTTCTGATTGGACTAATTACATCAACAACCATCCCAAAACCAAATCACATCGATTTTTTCCCCCTGGCCTAAAGAGCATGGGGGAATTTACAACAGGCGATTTCCTTCGGCGGTGTCTCTCTGTTCTGTGTCCGGGGTATCTGGTGTGTGCATGTTCCACAGTTTGGTTAGGGTTGACCTTGGTTTGGCCGTACTTTGGAAACCGTACCAGGAATACATTGTAAGTGCAGATAATGCGGATTGCTATGCAAATGAGCTAGGGACATTTCTTAAAATTAGTCAAAATGCACTGCCAATCTTCAGTTCCATAAGACATTTAATGATTTAACTTGGGGGAAGGAAGTAGGTGAAGTGTTCTTGACCTTATAATTGTGGACACAACCACAAATATGAAATTTAGGATGTTAATAGCTAATTATATGTAGAATTGCTCCTCTCACCATGTTTTGTACATTGGTTATAGTTCTCATAACCTACTGTCTGTCATTAAACTTAGATGTCGGGATTTTATTAATTATTTCAAAAAATACGCACTTTCAAACTAAATCACGAAAAGAAAGTGTTTGGGTATCTTTGGACCTAGGACCCGTTTTTACATGATAAACGAATGTCACCTTTTCCAACCTTTAAACGATTGAAATCTGGGTATTTCACCCTCGTTTTGAACATGAGCGAATACAGATTTGGTACCATTTAATATTCATTTCGTGGTGAAGGTTCACATGACTCCACTTTAGTAGTAAAAGTTGGTGGAGATGATTCACGATCAATATTGTTCGCCACTGGTATGAAAGGAATAAGCACTTTTCAACAGGATCAAAATCCGATCAGTTCTGTTATTTGAACTGAATTTTGGCCAATTCACAAGAGATGATATTCAAGGAGTTACACGGCATTAACTTGAATGGGCGGCAATACAGGAGAGCTGTATGATCTTTGGTTCATAACCAAAATGACTATAAAAACAGAGAAGGGCCCTCTATTAAAAGTAATAGTATTTCAACGATGCATTTTATACCCATTGTATAATGCATGTGCAAACACCTGGAATCAAAGCAAGGTCCACAAATCAATAATGTTCGTACAACGTACTTTTGAAGCGGCCCTAATTCATGAATGGGCTGCCTCCAAAGTTTATAGTCAAAAAGTCAAATTCCACCTGGACCCCAGTTTGGTGTCGTTTGCCAATAAAAATCAGTGTGTAAATGAAGAAAAAATCCAAAGGAAAGAAATATGTTGTTAAAGTTGGAACCCAATTGATCTTGTTGGGTCCATGATGAATAAAACTTTCTTTCGTGATTTTTTTTCGAAAGCGTATATTTTTGGAATAATTTAAACCGGGACATCTAAGTAATTGAACAGACAACATATAGGAGTTGTGCGAAAAAATAAACTTTTTAATTTTTCCTTAACTTTTTTTGTTTTGTTTTGATTACAATTGTATTAAATTACATTAAAAAAAAAAAAAAAAAAAAAAAAAAAAAAAAAAAATGCTTTAGTATATTTTTGTCATGCACAACATAAAAATTTATATATTGTCTTTCTTACAGGGCTTGATTAGGACAGTAAGCAAGTTCTAAACTTAGGGTGTTTTGTGTTTTTGTTTTTTTTTTTTTCCTACTTGTTTGACCGATAAACCTCCGAAACATTCTTTGAAGAGGACGGTGTTCTTTTTTTTTTTTTTTTTGTTACAACCAATCACATGCAAATGGAAAAGATTGTCATTCTCAAAACATCAACTCGTGTCCCTTTAATTTGCATTCTCGGTAAGGACCACAAAACAACTCATTTTGCATTCATGATAAATAAAATCACAAAAAGTACTGGTGCTTAGTGGGTAAATTGAGTGTAAAGTCAGGGTTTTTGGGTGTGAAGAGTAAGATTTTTTGTGGGATCACATGGACTTAATGAGGTGGAATTTCCCAAAACTAATGTAAGGATGACTCAATACAACCTCTGGCATATGACTAATAGAGCACAGATATAATATATTAAAAAAACCTTTCCATGTGATATCTAGTCAGACAGTGGACTATCTCGTCAAATTTTGTGCCGAAACCCACATTACTAATGGGAATTTGGCAGTTTTGTACTATTAGGTAAGTAAACCATTTTACTTTTTTCTAATAATGATCCTCCGATATTCTCTTGCGGAACTTGTAACGAGATGTCGTCATGCAATTTTGCAATGAACTGGAATTAAGGTAATGATACTCCCTATTTTGGTCCAGTTCAGGTAGACGTTTCATAAGAAGTCCCATGGATGCAAATGAGGTAATGCCACTCAATTCTGTCAACGCACCAGCCTGTATACAGCACATGACAGAATCATTGTAATACCTCATTTGCATCCATGGGACTTCTATATGAAACGTCTAATCGCGGTTCATTTCAATTTTCCCCCATGTTGTCATAGTTTTTGTCTGAATTTCTTTTCTGAATGTGGTAGTAAGTATGTATGAAATCATATGGGAGTCCAGGTTTTTAAACTGTTTTGTATTTATCTGTTGGTTAATCTGTATTGCTGGATTCAAAAACAATTTTAAAAAACACAAAGATGAAGGGGCAAGATTATTTAGTAAATTAGAAATTTGCATTATTTTTTCTAAATGTTCACTAAAGGTGCACCGGAGAGATTTCACATAATCACTATCCCAAAAAATTGAAAACCCTGATTTTTGCTCTGAAGCAAGCTTTCCATGAATAATATCCCATCTGAAAGGATAAGCTGAGAATATTTCTTTGGACCAAAATTG
Source organism: Ophioderma brevispina (assembly GCA_023653785.1). Classification (NCBI taxonomy): domain Eukaryota; kingdom Metazoa; phylum Echinodermata; class Ophiuroidea; order Amphilepidida; family Ophiodermatidae; genus Ophioderma; species Ophioderma brevispina. Next base: position 18,120 of record JAMKCH010069543.1, read on the forward strand.
TGAAATATCTAATGTCGTATAGGAGCAAATAGAATGTATATATGAAGTGAAAAGCCAAATAAAAATCGCCTTTTGTCTTTCACTTTAGAAGTCTGTAGCCAAATACAAGAAATCTTGCGTGTCTATTTCTAATGAAATCACTACCATATGAACATTATATGGATTGCTCAAATCTCTAATTGCACCTTTAAGCCCATAATATACTTACAGTCACAGCAAGCGATTTTTGCTCGTGACGAATGCATAACACTTGATATTGTAGTAAGTTTCATGGGTTAGGGGCTAAAATTGTAAATGGTTGCACTAATGCATCTTGTATGATTGTGAAATACCTATTAGTGAATGTATCATAGCCATCACTTTAAACAATATCTGAAAATAAAACACCAATTATTGCACAAAGCATCTGAGAATTGAAATCAACTGAATCATGAATTAAGTGTGAAAGCTCAAGTATACAAATTACACAGGGTTTATTGTTCAATAAATCTAGCATATTCAAGCAGGGTTGCCTACTGTGGTATATAATGCGGGAAGCAGGAGCAACTTTTGATGCTAAGAATGATAACACGGACATAATATGTCAAATCAGAAGCCAAAGAAATGTGGATTCCAAGTTCCACTATTTCAGGGTGTTTTTATAAACTAGGAGCTATGGCTCTATCCAGTGCAAGATGAAGATGTCAACGCACAGGGCTAGGTCCATTTGCAATCAAACTCCATGAGAAGGACTATTCTTCCACAGGAAGGGGGTGTGTATTT
>JAMKCH010069544.1:0-65130 GCA_023653785.1 Ophioderma brevispina
ACCTGGTGAGCATCTCCCACCTCGAGCTGACTCCTCATGGGCCGAATGGCGATGCCTCAACAGATTGAGAACCAGAATTGGCCGATCTAAGGTTTCCTTGCAGAAGTGGGGCTACCTGGAAGCAGATCAGGACACTACCTGTGGTTGTGGAACAGCACCACAGACAATGGAACATCTCTTGTTCTGCCCATTGCTGGAGCAACAATGCACAAACAAGGACCTTGCGGAATTCAGTGAAGCAGCCAGATGTTGTACTCATCTCTGGCTGGATCATATTTGAGAACCACAGTGTGTTTGGACATGATTGAAGAAGACTTAAAAATTCAAATCCCTTATTTCCCTTATTTTGTGTAAATTAAAAAAAAGAAAAAAATAATAAATTTTGCTGATTTTATTTACCTAACTTTAGCCATGCCTTTACATCCCCCCAGCCCGAAGACGAAATATCAGAGCCTCAAATGTGAAATTAATAACCAAAGACGAATTGCTATGTACTTTCAGATGTAGGCCCCCCCCCCATGGGTTATACCAAATTAAGTTGATTTTGACGAAATGTATAAAAATAATAAAGTTAATTTTAATTGATCAAATGTTAATTATAAATTACAAAGACGAATCGTTTTCAAACAAACGCAACGCACATTTCCTGTTTTCTTGGGACTAAAAAACAACTTAACGAGATACTAGAAGATATTGAACATGTGCAGGTGGCGTAGCCAGGATTTTGTTGAAGAGTGGGCCCAGATTTTGTGAATGTACCGACACGTGTCCTTTTAACGACAAACATTTTTACGGCTCGCTGCGCTCGCCGGTTGACGCAAATTTTGTTTACCCGCGTTCCAAATCTGAGAAGTGGGGGTTGGGGGGGGGGGGGATTGAACATCGTTCCAACGCAAGATAGTAGAATTAGGTAGTAGTATTGACCAATTAACCACTTGTTAGTAACCATGTTGTTTATGAAGCTCTCTGTATTTCACATATTGCACCACGCCCTCAAAACAACAGCTTTTTGGACAAATGTACCGACGGACCGTTATGATTTTTTTATGCTACTAAGGCCCCGTTCCGGGGCCTTCGGGCGCCAAAAAAAATCAGCCAAATTGGTAGGAAAGTCCAAGGGACGACGTACCACACCGCCGCCAATCTTGGGATTTCAGATACTAACTTACTTTCGATGACTAAAAATAGAATGGACTAATCGAATATACAATATTTACATGAGTTTATTTACAATAGTTTGCGAACGGTTAATCTTTCACAATTCCTTGGGCCCTCAAACGATATCTGGGTAAAATTGCTCCGATATCTGAGTAAAATTGCTCCGATTTAAGTAGTTGACGGGGGTTCTGCTTCCTTTTGGGGCTCTGGCGGTTGCTCTGATGGCGGGGTTTGGGGTACAGCTTCCACATGCCCACTCGTCAGTAGTGCGGCAGTCAGAGGTGCAAGATAGGACCCGTAATTGTGATATAATTTGCAAGTGTACGTGCTAAGGCGACGAAAAAAGAAAACCCTGTTTTACGGGCGAGCGGACCTTTCGAGTAGGGTCGGTCGGTCGGCCGAATTTTTTCTTTTTTTATTTTTTTTTTCTTTTCTGGAGCTCAAAATTGGCCTAAAATAGCCCCAAAATCTGAAAAATCAAGAGAAAAGATGAAATTTTTTTACAAACAAATTTTCTAAAAAAAATTTGCCAAAATAGATGAAAATGGGCTAAAAACAGGCTGATTTTACATGATTTTTGGAAAAACTAAAAAAAAAAAATTCTGCAAACCTGAAAAATCAGGGTCGGTCGGGCCCATAAAACAGGGTTTTTTTTTATTTTCGTCGCCTAAGTGCCAAATTTATTACCGGGTTCTCAATCAAACTTTCACTATTTTAGCGACTTTGTCATCACGTTGCCGATATATTTTTCATACCGCGAATAAAGTTTCAGCACTTCTTTTTCTTCCAAACTCTCAATTTCTGAGGTTGTAATGTTCTTTCCGAGATATAATTTAGCATTGCCACTGGCTGCTACAGCAATTAAGCGTTCCCTATGAGCTTCCACTGCGCTTGCACCCTGCTGACTTGCTCTAATTCTTCAATGTTATCTATAATCTTATCAAAGTCGTCCATATACTTATTCACATATTTTCTTAACCTGATGTATTTCACAATCAACCAAGCTGAAATACCAATAATACACACATTTGCAACAATACTTGTGATTTCATAAATGACTCCCATTATTTAATGAATTTATAACTTGTCGGTTGTTCCATGATTAATGACAGCTTGGAATGTTTGTGCTTGGCCAGTAAGTTCCACATAGCATCTCGCTCTGCCTGCGTGGGAATTACATAATTTTCTCTCAGGGCCTTATTGAAGCTATCGCGGTCTTTGCAGTGGAACAGGGCCATCCACTCGATTTGTTCTCTGGCCGCTGAATGCAAGTTTGGTAATCATGTGATTCTTCTTCTTGATGTCGTTCATGCCGGCGCAATCATCGATGACACATATTTGTATTTATTTCTATATGACAGTAATTCACAAGAGGTTTAAGTAACTCCAATCTCTCACACATATGTTTATAAATTATTACGAGTTGCTTGTGTATCAGAATGCTGATCACCTCGTGATATGGACGGCATTACGCACCGAACGCTATGGTGTAGAAACTCGAATGGACCCATCACATGCCGTGGTGGCGCAATTGATTAGCGCATCCATAGAAATCCTATAGCGCCGAAGGCGCTAGAAGGGCCCGTACCTGCGCGTTTTGAGCACGCAGTGAAGCACGACCTTTTCTTGGCATTTTCGAACCTGCGGTGTTGTTATTGTTAAGCGTCCCGCGATACGCTTAATCTTACGCACCGGGGCAATCTCGTCGTGCGTGTAATTTTGAAATACGCGTTACTAAGCGTGTATAAATTATTAATTCAACGCATGAACAAAATAACACGAGTACGAGGTATGGATTGTACAGTGAGTTTTGTGGTCTTTTAACTCATGCCGACGTTTGCTTTATGAATAGGCCTACATAAGGCATGCCTATTGCCAAAAGTAGGATTTTTCTTTTTCTGAAGCATCACCAGTCATATTTAAAGTTTTATAACCTATTAGGCCAGTAGTATTAGCTCATATAGCCAAATAGGTGGACATTTTTGGTAACAAGCTGTTTTTTTCAGTATAGGTGCTGGAACATGTGTACTATCCCTGACAAAAAGTCCCCGCAAATCCCCTGGTGGCATTTTCGAAAACCAAGATGGCGTCCAAAATGGCCGTTTTTAATATATTTTTATATATTTTTGGAACTATACATGTTAAAAACAAAACAAACACATTTTTTTTTTTTTTTTTTTTTGCGTGTAATTTTGAAATACGCGTTACTAAGCGTGTATAAATTATTAATTCAACGCATGAACAAAATAACACGAGTACGAGGTATGGATTGTACAGTGAGTTTTGTGGTCTTTTAACTCATGCCGACGTTTGCTTTATGAATAGGCCTACATAAGGCATGCCTATTGCCAAAAGTAGGATTTTTCTTTTTCTGAAGCATCACCAGTCATATTTAAAGTTTTATAACCTATTAGGCCAGTAGTATGTGGCATTTTCGAAAACCAAGATGGCGTCCAAAATGGCCATTTTTAATATATTTTTATATATTTTTGGAACTATACATGTTAAAAACAAACACATCCACACATATGTTTTTGAGTATGGGGAATCTATTTAAAATATAATCGAGGATTTTCAACAATGACAAGTATTCAAAATTCAAAATGGCGGCCAAAGTGGCCGCCATTTTTATATTTGCAGAAATGTTGAAGCCGCAAATGTTCAGAAAAAAAATCAGACTAAATATAGTACTTAAGTTATACTGGAATCCAATAATACCATTAAAAAATATACTGTATAGCTATTGAACATAATGATATTCAAGCTACAGGTAAATAAGTATAAGAATAGAAGAATCAACATTTAATTCAGAGTTTCCACTTTCTTTCACACCTTAGGACATAATTTGCCTTGCCTTTCACCAGCTTGCACCAATTAAGGGGACTTATACCCATTCAAAATACCAAACCATCAAATGGGGTAAAAAAAAATAAGAATTAAAAAAATGGCTCTGTACTGACATAGATAATAGTTATTACTTCACATTAGAAGTGGTTGGATCAAAAATGTTATTTGGTTCTCCCAAAAAATGATTAAGGAATTTTCCAAGTTTGCCATCATCACCATGGCAACGATGTACGTAGCATCCAAAATAATGTATTTTTGGTTTCAAATTTTAGGGCAATTTAATTTAATTACGGTGGAAAATTAATGAAAAACAAAGACAATTTCTGATAGGGTGAGTCCCTTTTAAGGGGACTTATACCCAATCAAAAAACGCTCGGTCACAGTTGCCTCTAGCTGTTTTTTCCTAGCATAGAACACCGGTCGATCACGCTCCCACGGCCGTGCTTGGGATCCCGCACCAATTTTGGCACTGCACACGGTCCAACAATCAGTTTTCCGTAAGAGACGGGTTTGGAGCAGTCTTAATAGACAGGCCCGTACACAGGGGAACGCAAATTCCACAAACGGGACAAAAGGTGCACTCTTTGCTGAATTTTGTAATAAAAAGGTCCAAAATTTTGAGAAATTTTGACAAGAAAGTCCATTTTTTCCACAGATATTCAAAAGGGAGCATTTTGGGGGTTAGGTCAACTTTTTCCAAAAAATGTTGCGAAACCCCCCAAAAAATCCTGCGTACGGCCCTATTCATAGATCTAATCGCTGGGTATGATAAGTCTGGCGTCTGGGCTGCTCAGGATCTTCCCTGATGTCGGGCTTGTCGGGTTCATGATACTGCTCATCCGGGACGAATCTTTCGTCTTGGAGACATCGTGTGGGCAGTGCAGTGGAGGGCGCCGGCTTCGGGGCGGTGTCCCTGTCTTTTTAACATTTGCGTCTCAGATGTGCGAAAGGGAGCTTGTTCGCAGTGCTCCCACGCAGACGATACGACACTTGGAATGGCTGCTGGTTCTTATGAGGCCTTGGAGGCAGTGTTGCAGAGGGACCTGGCCACTCTGGGTCAATTCTTCTACTGATGGCGCTTGAAACTCGGCAGGCCAAAGACCGTCAGCTCTGTTTTTCACCTTGCAAGTCGGTGCGCAAAAAGAGATGGAGATGGGCAGTCACATGGCCCGGCAAGCACCCTAACCGCTAGGCCACGCTCTCCCACAACAACATTAACATGAAAATTACCGTAAAATACGGTAAAAAGCCTAAAAAAAATGACAGTATTTGGCGGGTATTTGAAAATACCGTCAAATACTGTATTTTTTATGTTCAATTTTCCAGGCCTATTATAACTTAAGTTAAAACTGTGGCTCTTATTAAAATTTTACAGAGTGCCAATATTATTAATATACTATTATGAATTGTCAATTATACGATTAAATACATAATTTTACAGTGAAAAAATATCGATTTTTGTGTGTCGCACTAAAATGATTTTATCTCTGATTTGACAAGAGCAAATAAGATGAAACAAAATGAAAAAAAAACATTATAATAATTAAAAAAGCACAGTCTTTGTTCTGTAATGTTATGTCAAGTAAGAATGACTTATGATATTTAGGCCTAATAATTTTTTTCTGTTTGTACTTTTTAGACAGGTTGTATTTGCAATTGGCAGCTTGTTTTGGGCAGATGCATCCTGTTTCTATAGATGATGTGACCTATGACGTCACTTGTTGACATTCAGGACGCCTCTGTTGTTTTCTGGCAGGCAAATATTACAGTAGTTTCTGTGACAGACCACATAAAATCTGGTTATAAATTACTTGCAGAATCTTTCCTGATCTAAATTGGTCACAAAATGCAGCTGGTAGCATTAGCTTATTATGCTTGATAAGAAAGTTAGTATTATTTAATTCGAAACAAAAGTTACAGCAAAAAACAGAATTTCCCCATGCAAAGTATAGGTGCTTTTGCCTGCCAGTTTCTCTCTTACACCAACAGGGGGCGCCATAAACTTAAACAAATGTCACATCATCTATAGGCTTAGGCTATACCGTATAGACTAATTTTATGGATTGGAGTTTTATTATGTTGTTGAACCATTTGGATTTATTCAGGTTCAATGTACCTTCGATAAAAAAAAAACACGTCCATTTGACAGCAAAAAAACTCCAACAAATCTGAAAATAACAAGCTTTTATCGGTGCATGTATTTCATGACGATTTCTTACAGGTCTGTAGGCCACAATATAGACCTACATGACACTTTGTTACTTCTTATAAAACGCCGTTTTGTCAGCTTTCATCTTACCTGAAAAATGACACCCCCGGTGTATTGTATCGGCGACACCACGGTGCCGCACATTTTTTCGGGCATCTTCAGCTATCTTCACGATGGCACGACTTACGATCTATCGGATTATGACCGCGAGATCATTCCTGTCGGTACGTGCCACAGTACGTGCTCATCAATGTGACGAACAGCTTTTTTAAATCTGCCCGCGCGATGCGCGAACACGATCTGCGTGTTTAGTAGCGAGAAGAGAGCAATCGCGTCTCGCAGCTGGCACGCGTTCAATGCTTAGAGGCATGTCGCGCTCAGCTCATGAATATTTATTGGAGGAAATTTTTCCTCCAACTAATACAGTGGGTATAGGAGAGGCTCGGTGCGCAACCAAGTGCGTCGTGCTTCGTTCGATTTGGCTACGGGCCTATCTAGCGCTTCGCGCTTATAATATCTATGAGCGCATCCGAGATCTAAACGGAAGGTTGTGGGTTCGAGTCCCATCCACAGTAAGTTCATTTTGCGATTAATAATGCTACGTCCGCGCTGTCATCAATCTCTCACACATATTTGTATTTATTTCTATATGACAGTAATTCACAAGAGGTTTAAGTAACTCCAATCTCTCACACATATGTTTATAAATTATTACGAGTTGCTTGTGTATCAGAATGCTGATCACCTCGTGATATGGACACCGAACGCTATGGTGTAGAAACTCGAATGGACCCATCACATGCCGTGGTGGCGCAATTGATTAGCGCATCCGAGATCTAAACGGAAGGTTGTGGGTTCGAGTCCCATCCACAGCAAGTTCATTTTGCGATTAATAATGCTACGTCCGCGCTGTCATCAATCTCTCACACATATTTGTATTTATTTCTATATGACAGTATTTCACAAGAGGTTTAAGTAACTCCAATCTCTCTCACATATATATATATATATATGTGGGTGTGTGTGTTTATATAATGTTTTAAAGGTACTATCAGTGATTGCCAAATCAGAAATCGAAATGCATGTAATTATCAAAAATCAGATTTTTTCCATGACTATAACGAGTATAGGTGTGCTAACACAACCTGCAAGTGGTACGACCGAAATCAAACTAATAAGGACAAAATCCGATATTTCAGTCAATACTCTCCGTACGGACACTTACTACAACATGTAACTGAATGGTGATTCATGTCTTGCAACACTGCTGTTTTCTTCCTTTTCTATTTTCCAGTTGCATGAAATAACTTATGAGAATCCTACAGACTAATATCCTTCACTTTTAAGCTATTCCTGCAAATTTCAAATATTTTGACTCTTTCGGGTGAATCACTGATAGTGTCTTTAACTCTGTATATTTATGTAATGTTCACGGCTATAATAGTGACGTCATAATGTATAATGGAAATGTTGGTACTTATTTTGAAACCAATAGAAAGAAGTAACTCTAAGCTATCCCATGGTACCAAATTTACTAGGAATCGGAATGTTCAGTAATGAAAATCACAGGGGGTGGGTGGCGACCCTGCGGGTTTTGTAAACAAAAATGGCCAAGTAGACTGAGGGTTAATAATATTAAAGCGATGCTAGCACGTAATTTCACAAATATGAATCTTACTTCAATTTGCTCCCATATGATCGTCTAGGCCTTGGAAGAATAGAGCTATATTTTTCACTAGATAACATATCCCAAAACAGATGGGACATAATCTGTTAAAATAAGAAGATAGACATTGGGGATTTCTTTGTAAGTCTAACTGAGAGTTGCCGCATAACTTTAATTCAACAAACTGTGTTCTAATATACAGATCTAGACTCGTACTCATTTGATATAAAACCACAAGGTTATAGACCGATCAAACAGGGTGACTCGTGGGAATCAACTGCTGGTGTGTTTTTGCGGGAGCGGACAATTTGTGGTACGACTTTTTTGTGGCAGGAATTTTGTGGTACGACTTTTTTGTTGAGTTTTCCGAGCCGAGTTAACTTATGACCGAGTAACAATGCCATGAGTTTCATACCTCTGGATGGTTTTAGAGGACGCAGTGGTGTTATACAGTAAATACGCAACGCACGCGCGCGTCTGGCTGTTTGAGGGGACGAGGGTGTCTAAAGTAAAACGCTACGCAGCGCGCGTCTGCTTGTTTGAGAGGACGCAGGGGTGTCTAAAGTAAAACATACGCACACGCGCGCGTATGCTGTTTTAGAGGACGCAGGCGTGTTCTAAAGTAAATACGCATGCGCACGCGCGAGTCTGGCTGTTTAACGGACGCAGGGGTGTTCTAAAGTAAATACGCATGCGCAGACGCGCGTATGGTGTTTAGAGGACGCAGGGGTGTTCTTAAGTAAATACGCATTCGCAAGCGCGCGTCTGGCTGTTTTAGAGACGCAGGGGGGGTGTTTAAGTAAATTACGCATGAGACGCGCGCGTCGGGTGTTTAGAGGACGCAAGGTGCTTCTAAAGTAATACGCATGCGCACGCGAGCGTATGGCGTTTTCGAGGAGCAGGGGTGTTCTAAAGGAAAATACCGCATACAGCACGCGCGCGTTGGCTGTTAGAGGACGCAGGGTGTTCTAAAGGTAATACGCAACGCACGCGCGCGTCTGGTGTTAGAGGACGGATGGGTGTTCTAAAGTAAAGACGCATATCGCCACTCGCGGTCTGGTTGTAGAGGGACGCAGGGGTGTTCTAAAGGAAATACGCACGCGCGCGTCTGACTGTTTTAGAGGACGCAGCGGTGTTCTAAAGTAAATACGCATACGCACACGCGCGTCTGGCTGTTTCGGAGGAGGCCGCGGTGGTCTAAAGTAAAATACGCATACGCAACAGCGTCTGGTGTTAAGTGAAGCAGGGGTGTTCTAAAGCTGAAATACGAATGCGCACGCGCGCGTCTGGCTGATTTCAGAGGAGGAAGGGGTGTTATAAAGTAAATACGCATACGCAACGCGCGCGTCTGGCTGTTGAAGAGGAAGCAGCGGGTGTTCTAAAGTAAAATACGGCATAGCACGGCGCGTCTGGCAGCTTTTTAGAGGACGAAGGGGTGTTCCTAAAGTAAATACGCATACTTACGCGCGCGTCTGGCTGGGTTAGAGGACGCAGGGGTGTTCTAACGTAAATACGCATACGCACAAGCGCGTCTGGCTGTTTGAGGAAGCAGGGGTGTTCTAAAGTAAATACGCATACGCACTGCGCGGCGTCTGGCTTTTTTAGAGGAAGCAGGGGTGTTTAAAAGTAAAATTACCGCTACGCACACACGCGTTCGGGCTGTTTTAGAGGACGCAGGGTGTTCTAACGTTGCAAAGTAGCGTATAGAGCTTGTGGTGTTGATCCAGTTTAGAACAACCGTAAGCAGAATACGCTAGGTGAGCGTTCGACTGACATCTTTACATGAATCTGTTTTTAGAACATAAAAGCAAATAAGCGGCTGAGGCTCCTAAATTTAAGGCGTAATATGGTCCTGTATCATCTTTAGAGTGAAATGTCAACCCGGGATGTTTGAGGTCATTCAAAGTTGAATCTGCCATGTAGTTGTGCAAAATCAAAAGCATTGAATACTAGATATGTGGACCAAAATGTTGGTCCATGATGATTTATTTTACATGAACAAAATACTCTTCCTGTTTCAAGGGTAGGACCTATAGTTTTTGGTAACGAACAACGAGAAGATTCCTTCGCTAACGACCAGGTCATCAGGCGAGAATACCAGCGCACTATTCTATCGGTTGTTCTACATCCAAGACGAAGAGTGATAGAACGGAGTAATCATGGTAGAGGGGGTGATAGCGTTACGCAATCCTCGTGTGCGGTTCTCTAGGCTATCGGTTCGAAAAGCAGGTAAAAACAGCCATTTCTTGTTCTTCATGGAACCTACTGGTCCATTTGTTTAGACAGCAATAGGTTCCCTCTTTGCGGTGCAAAGAAAGCGTACAGAGGATTGTAAGTTTTTCTAAAGTTTAAACAAATTCCATCACAATCCAATGGAAATGAATGTGGGAAAACAAAGGAGTCTCTCGTTTTGAAGGAAAAACTCACGAGAGATAGCTATTGTAGGACGCGTTCGATTAAATATGATCAAAATACTTTGATCTTTTGTGTAATCCCATCAGTTACATTTTGCTATGCTTAATTTTGGTTACCTGGTGTTTTGGGTCATATTTTGATGAAAAAGAGCATTAATCCACATCATTAGGACTCATGACTAGGCATAATTGTCATTAGTGGTAGGTAGACCTTAAATAACACAAGATGCAAGGCAGTATGGTTTATACATTAGTGTTATTTTAGGTCCACCGTTTGGGACAAAATCTAAAAATATTTGTTTATGATGCGAATTTGAAAGAGGGATATTTTATCTTCTGTTCTAATAATTTAATGATAGAGATAAGCGCTTTCATCAGTATTAAGCATGTTTGAACTCATTAAGCAAGAAAGCCTATTGAATTTTTAGTCCAAGTTGTGAGGCGGACATAGCTAACTACTGCATTGTTGTGATAAAAGCCATGAAATTTGGCACGATGTAGAGAAAATAGTCGAACAGATCAAGATCATGAGCAGCGCAATTTGCATCCCCGTCGGCCATATTCCAAGTGGAACACCAAATGACCATATTTAGGAATATTTGCTATATTGGCAAACAACTAACTTTTAATATAGCTTTCTAGGAATAAGAATATGCTAAATTGAATGTCTACAACGTGTGTCCAATCACGTCCATTGTAATATGTGTCCTGTCGGCCATTTTCCAGATTGGCCGACAAAATGACCATTTTAGGCATATTTGATAATATTCAACACGAATTTACTTATGCCTATACTAGCATAGAACTAGCTAAATGCTGTTACGATGTTGTCCAATCCACAGGCCATTGAAGTATGTGTCCCGTCGGCCATTTCCAGATGGCCGCCAAATGACATTTTAGATATTGTGCTAATATTTCAACACCGGCCTTTTACTTATGCATACTGGATAAGAATATGCAAATGCATGTTACAATGTTTGTCAATACGCCTATTGTAATTATGTGTCTGTCGAGCCATTTACACGATTGGGCCGTCAAAAACGACCTTTTTTGGACATATTTTGCTAATTTCAAACCTGCCTTTTACGTATGTCTATACTAGATAAACATAGCTACACTGCAGGTTACAAGAATGGTCCAATCAGGGCATTGAAATATGTTTCCCTGTCCGGCTTTTCCAAGATGGCCGCCGAAATGATCATTTTAGACATATTTTGCTAATTATAGCCAAGACCCACCTTTTACTACTCTCCATAACGATAAAACCGTAGATATCTGATTGATCGTCTAATCGTCTATTAATTCGGTTACAATGTATTTCAATGATACTTAAAGGGTGTAGTAATTTTGAATACGACATTGCCATTTTTGCAAGTGATGCTAATCCCTAAAACACCTACTTGTATGTCGCCAACCCAACGCGGCATTAAAGTGATGAATCTCAAAAACATCAGTTACCCCAAAACAAGAAATATCCTTGTGACTATCCAAATGCATTGCATTGGGTAATATTACAGAATCAATGAATCACTGCAATTGTTTGTAACAACAAATTAAGGAAAATCCTCAATGTCCCGATGGATACCAAATAAAGAATCTCGATATTTGCCAGAATGTAAGTTAAACGGTCATCCAATTATCACCACAATATTGTGTAAACTCGTATATCTTATCACCTTAAACAAGTCCGGATAATTTTGTACAATCGGATAAGACCAAGTAATGGATAAACATACCTAGTAGTCACCTGGCAATTCTTTGGGGTTATTTATTGAAGTGAGTTATTAGGAGTTGTCATGTTTTGGTCACAAGGCGCAAGTATTCAAAAAAATATCCCACTTACAAATCTAGTCACAGTTCAGATTCTGGATCTATGTTGAAATTGTACTTAAGAAAACAACATCAGTGCTACCGTGCCGGACGAGTATTTCGCCTTGTATGAGGTAGCATGGGTACCAATGCAGCATATGTGACTATCAGCCTCTTTGTGAGAAATGAGAAGAGGGAGACAGATCCTCCATAGGAGTTGCTCCGAACACATTCACCATCAGTGATAACAAGTAATATGTTGATCAAACGAGTTAGCTCTCGGAGCCTTTCACACGTAAACAAAAGGCAGGATCTGCTTCGTGATTTTTGAAAAGTGGGCAAACCGCAAAAAAAAATATGGGCATTAGGAAAGGATTTAAGGGATGGGATATATACCTATCCCATACCAGATCCACACATGAGACCTTACGAAATATATGGATAAATGTATTAGCATCAATAGACCTTAGCATCTAGACGATGACCGATCCATCAAGAACTAGCCGTTGTTCAGAAGTCTCAGAGGGCTGCTCGTGGAATTCAGGTTTCCGTGTCGATTCTGACCAATGTTCGTATGCAAATGGTACAAAAGGAAATATACACCCCATTTAATTAATCAGCTCAAAGTATATAATAGAGGTCAGAGTGCTGCTCACATCGACCCGGTGGGCATTGCACAAAGGTCTATCAGTGCCTGCACCCAGCACTAGCCTGTAACAATTTCCAAGAGTTAGAGCGGCCATTCAATATGGAGACCTGCCAGGAGGACATAACAAATTTGTTTATCCATATACTTTATCTTTTGTTTTTTTTTTGTTTTTTTTTTGTTTTTGATGGGGGGTTTTTTTGTAGTTTTTGGGTTGTGCGGGGGGCGGGGGAAGGGGGGGGGAGGGTTATGGGGGGGGGCTTTTCTTTTTTTTTTTTATTTTCTTTTTCTTTGTTTTTTTTTTCTCCTCCTTTTTTTTTTTTTTTTTTTTTTTCTTCCCCCGCTTTCCTTTTTTCTCTTTTTTTTTTCCTCTCCAGTTTTTTTTTTACTTTTTTTTTTTTTTTTTTCCTTTTTTTTTTCCTTTTCTTTTCTGTGTTTTTTTTTTTTTCTTTTTTTTTTCTCCCCCTTTTCTTTTTTTTTTTGTTTTTTTCATTTTGTTTTCTTTTTTTTTTTTTTTTAAAAAAAAACTTTTCTTTTTTTTTTTTTTTTTTTTTTTTTTTTTTTTGCTTTTTTGTTATTTTATTTTTTTTTTGTTTTTTTGTATTATATGGCCATTTCCACTGGATTTTGCTTTGACGACATAGTGGTGATCAAAGGAGCTTATGGTGTTTGTCCTGAATAAGATTTTTTCACTGTATTCAAGATCACATCACGGAGTGCTGCATGCATTGCCCACTGCGTGAGAACTACGTACATTTATCAGGTCAGGGTCCTTTCAGGCCTGCTATGGCATCCTGGTAACCAGTACTACTTGGGTTTTTTTCCCCAGGGCCGCGTGTCGGCGGTACACGTCACCCATCGCTTTTTACGGAATTGATGGGGAGGGAGTGGTTACCCTGGTAGAATGTAAAAAGAAGATCTACCTACAAGGGCGTAGCTCTGGAGAGCTTTGGCGGCCATCAGCACATGCTGCCTTGTATGGTGTGCAGAAGGTAGCCCAAAGGGAAAACTGTGGATTGCGTCAGGAAGGGCATCGGTCAATTATCTGTTTGCTCCACTAAATCCTAACACCAGCAGTATTGCTGATTCGGTGAGGCGTATCCGGCCACCCCGTTAACAGGGGACAAAACCGGATTTAAACATTTGATTTAAACTACGAACTAACTTGTTTATGATTATGATACTAAACAAGTCTTAAGTATAATCAGGAGTGCTGTGGCGCCTCTCAAATATATGATAATCACATGATAATTTCCGTACTGTTCTGTATATTGTCACCTTTTGAATGTAATGCATTTATCTGAAAAGCAGATGACCACTACGCTTCCCTGAGCCAAGACATGTGAATTAAGAACTGTGGATTCATGTTAGGTGGAAAACATCTATAATCAATAAAACAACGGTTACTGAGTTACCATTTTTATCGTTATACACAAGGACACCGATGATTGTGGATTATGGAAAGAAGAACGAAGCAATTTGTTTGATTATTTTTGGCAAATGATGTGTGTATAAGATATTTAAGAAAAAAAGGCCAGCGTTTAAACTCGCCAGACTTGCATCAAAAATTACATTTGCGTCACAAACTATCAATTTCCCTATTGTGTCAACTCAAAAAGTAACTCATCGTATTATAGCAAAGGGGATAACATTTTAAATGCTGAGGCCATAAGAAAGCTCGCTACATACATAGCATTTATGTACAGGGTGACCTTGCAGATATACAAGTGAAACAAAAATTATATATCAAAGTCACAACTCTAAATCCAAGAATGAAATGTATCAACTGAACTTCAATTACGGTGCAGATTTTAAAAGGAATGCAACGAGAGATTTGAGGCACCCAAATATTGTGCATAATAGTAATTTCATATAGATTTAGACACTCAAGAGCTTTCTTACCTGTATTTCGGTACAGAATGTATTAAAAGGAAGAAAAAAAAGGCGATGTGATGTGCTTATATTTCAAGTAATAACATAGCTGAATTTCGTATTGCTCCTATACGAAATTAGGAAATTTAACAATTGTTGAGCCAAAGAAACATTTCTCAGCTTAATCCTTTTAGATGGGATATTTTTTGATGGAATGCTTTAACTCAGGGCAAAAATCAGTACTTTCGATTCTTTAAGGGACACGATATGTGAAATCTAGCGTTGCACCTGTAAAAAATAGCATTAGAGGATAAAAAGCAGTATATGACTATTTCTTGAGTCATATCTGTGACGGTTACTTAGCAATACACCAAAACCATTAGTTGGACAATTAGTGACATGATCTGTATTTAAATCATTAAATAACCAAACAAATTATTTAGGCGGCCATTTTGAGGATGAATGTTTGATTTTAACTTATCCCTTTATCTCATTAACGTGTGTCCATTACAATTTCTTCTTAATTTTCAGACCTCTAAAACAACATTTTAAGTCTATCATGTCAACGGTATTTAAAAGTAGTATGCATGTGATAAACAATTTGAAAAAAGCAACTTTGAGGCATTTTGACAAATGGCTGCCAAACACGTCAGGGGTAAAAATTGAAGTGGTTCATGATCTCAATTTTTAAGTATATATTACTCTACTTATATAAAATCCCTTGCTTATATCACTAATTGCACATTGTTACATTCTTTTAGTTATGCCGCCTCGCATAAAGGAAGGGGTGCCTGGAGAGGACCCTTAAGACCAGATTATGAAGAGTCGACATGAGAGTACAATAGGATTCTCTTTTGGGTATGACTAAGTCAAGCCTTAGAGGGGTTGGTTTTTCTATGATTTCAGGTTGAGGACTTCTGTATTTTGTTAAACATGTTAGCATAGACTTCTATCATTGTAGGCCTCACGAAATGTTGTACCGGCATAACCCAAAATAGATCTCGGCAGCAAGATTTGTGAAGTCTAGCTTTATGAAATCATAAAGTAGAAAGTGTAGGCCTGTTTAGGCTTGTTTTAGTATGATTTTAGGGTAGAGGACATTGTAATTTAATTGGGCCACGATGTGAAATGATAGGCCAATAACTGACGGTGTGGCTATCGGTTTCATCCGTGGCATTCTGAATTTATAAGGGTCAACTATTCCCGTGATCATTGAATGGGTAGAAGCAAACACTAATTATCCGCAATGTCTTTTGAATGTATAAAAGTGCATATTAAGAGAATGAGGTCATTTTCGTTGAGAAGAGCTAGCAAATCCTTCAGAGTTTGGGACAGTATTGGTGACTTTCGTTGTAGACTAGCTTCCTCCCGAATATGCTCCTTTAGAGTACGAAGATTGCAGATCATTAGCTGATGTAATCTTCAGCTCTAACTAGACGCTCTCCTAGATTGGGTTCGTCTAAGTGCGAGTATCGGAGGAGAAGGGGAAGATTTCGTTTCAGATTATGATTTTCAGATATGAAAAATGCCAGTCTAAGAGGTGCGGTTTGATATCAGCGATTGCTTTCTTGGGGGATAGTAGTCACGGGACGAAGACCAAAGGAATGTTACCGCGGTGTTTTGGTACATCCTCTAGATAGATATTTCTTCTTTGTATGAAATCTTGACAAGCATTTGATCGCACTTCCGATGTCATATCTCTTTGGAGTAGTTTGGGATATGAAAAAATCAAGTTGTGTTATATTCTGATTCCGAGATGGAGTTTAGAATATATCTGATAGCCTCACTCTTGACCATGCCACGGAAGCATGCTTTGGTGAGATGAATCTCTGACGAGATATGGAATGTGTACAAGGGTTACTTGAAACATTTCATATCTAATCTGATGCTTTTCAAATCTATCTCCCTTGTACAGAGTTAGGTCTAGAAAGTTGATTCTGATTTGACCAAATCGTGTGTGAATTTCAAAGTCGGATGCGTAGAGTTATCCGACTAATGAATAGCTAGATCTCTTTCGTCACCAAGTCCAGAAATGAGGCTATCATCTCGATAGCGAAACCAGTTGAAGATTTTGTCACGTAAAGAAATGAACCGTTTTCCAGAGCATGGAAACCATTATATCACAGACTTCGGGGAAAATTTTGCCAATCGCACGCCTGTCGTTGCCCAAGTATTTCCCTTTAAACGAGAAACAATTTATTTGCAACACCAGTTTTAATAATGGCTTCATATGATGGACATGTGGAATTCTAGGAAAATAGTTTCCTAGATTTGTAACTGATAGAGCACTGAGGACTTCCTGTTTTACTTCATTTGAGGAAATTTGTGAAAATACCGATACATATATTGTCCCACCCCCCCAAAAGCTGCTTTTTGGTGTAGTTTCCAGTTGTTCAAGTTTCCTTATCACATCCTTCGTGTCTGGGGATGTAAGTGTTTTGTTTTTTGCGACCAGAGGCACAAGAAAAGAAGTCGATAAATTCGACCAATTTTTTCACATGGTCTCACAAAGGCTGACAATAGGTCTTCTATGAAGACTTTACCAGCGGTAGATTTGCTCCTTTTGTGAATTTTGGCAGGAAGTAGCAAAAAGGAAGGGTCGCGCTTTGGGTTTTATCAATACTGCGATCCCATAACAGGAGGTTTAGCTGTTTTGAATCAAATTCACCGTGTTCAGATGTCATATCAACAGCGATTTAGTGTATGATTTACCTTCAAGGCATTGTTTCACTATCACGTATGTAAATCAGCTTATTGTTTACTTACGGCGCCACGAGATTTATCCGGTTTTTGGAAAACCAAGTGTTTCTTTTCTTTAAGAGTGATGAGAGCTTGACGTTCGGGTTTTGTCAAGTTATCATGTGTGTTTCTCTTATCAAGTTTAGCTAGTTCCAACCTTGTAGATTCCAGGTAATTTTCTAGATCTAAGCAAGGTGTGGAAATTGGGGTCCAAGTAGAAGCTTCATTGAAACGATGAGTAGGTTTTGCTCCTTTTTTGGACATGAGGTAACGGATGCGCATTTTTCTCATGAATTGTTGAACATCCCTATCAAACAAAATAGCTTTTGGTTCTTTTGGGACATCAACAAATTTCAAACCTCTTCCTAATACAGAGTATTCTGCATCAGTGAAAGTTTTCGTTTGCTAAATTTATGACAAACTTTTTATTCAAATCGGCTAGGTCCTTAAGTTTTTTGGACTTCTGCGATTTTTTGTTAATTTTGGAATTTAAAAAGGCAAAGTTTGGACTTAATTTTGTCCTTATTTTGTCTTTTAATATTCCTGTTCCGGAATTTCCTGTTCTTAGCCATTTTTATGGTATGAAATGTGTCACGCTAGAAGGGTATCATGCCCTAAATTTTGCCTGACACTGCTAATATGTATTCAAGTGTTTGAGTAACCATGTAGGACTAGGGTGGCTTACGAGCCATGTCTCTTTCAAAGTACGGACCTGTTTAATTTTGCCCAGCTCCGTCCACACCATCTTCTTAGCCCTGTCCGAGAGAATGATCTTGGACTTGGTAGGCTTGGTCGGCTTGGTTTTCGAAGGCTTGGTCTTGGTGCCGAGATCCACCGGTTTGGGCTGGTTGTCTGGCGATCCTGTCGATGGGGTCCCTCGACAATTATAGGGCTAATTACTTGAGAATCAAGTTTAATCTTTAGCATCTAGGTTAAATAGCTCCCCTAAATGCTTTTTGGATCCAAATCATTTATCTATGAAGCCCAATTTATTCAAAAAAAGTAATTTTACCTGCTTTTGGTCCACTTTCAACGGAAATCGGCACTGAAGCTAGCAGCCGCTGTCGAGAGTGGCTCTTACCGAGCTTCGACACTCCCTCCCTTTGATGCATTCTGGGGTACGGATGGGCAAATTTGAGGCTAAAATCTAATGCGTATGTAGCGCAGATGCAGCGCGTATCCCGTTTATTGTACTGCGATCATTGATACGCTAGTCCACGCCGACTTTACGGGCGGTTCCATTTACGCTCAGTCTAACACATTTAGTTCGTAAATCGCCCCTACTCCCGCGTAAAGATTTTCGGACTTTTGACCATCAGAATAGCCCATTTGTACCATGTGATCGAATTGTTTTTCCGATAGAAAATGGCGGATTGCTATGAAACCCTTGTTGTGTTTTTACCCCCTGGATTCATATTTGAACACTAGATACAAACGCCAGCTCAAAAGCCGTAACTAGCTTTTTTTTTTTGTTTTTTTTCCGAGCGCGTACTTAGTTCCATAGCGTGGTGTAAATACCAATTTATTCAGATATTCCCGAGGTCCCATAGCGTGGTGTACCAAGTATTCATATCCTGGCGGGAGGCCCGCGCTGCGCGCGGGCTCCCGCTAGTTTGAGTGAACCGGAGCGATCACTGAAACTGAAGCGATCACTGAAGAAGTGACACACTAGGCATGGCGAGACTGCACCAAAACCGTATCCCTGAACTTTAGGACTCCCCGAGTCCGCAATTTTGTATTTTTAACACGTTTAATAACTCAAATGCCCGTACCTACTTTCCTAATAGCTCATAATATTTACCGATTGATAAGAAACGTCCCTGAATATTTATACCGTAGAACTTTCCGATATTTTAAATTTTTTCTCGTAATTTTGTTTAAATAATAAAACTTCAATATTTAATCCCGTTAAAAGTTTCCGTGTACCTTTTTTTTAAATCAAAAAGTAGGCCTACTCCCCGTGGGGTAGCTGGTAGTTCCCGGGTTCCACATATTTTTTCTCATAACTCCGCCCACTCCCACATAAAGTTCTCGCCATGTAGATGCCCCCGCCCCCCCCCGCCCGTCACAACATCCCCGTAGTCTTATTTTTATTAATCATAGTTTTGCAGCAGAGCCTGTAGCTTAGGCCCTATATCGTTTGCCGATTTTTTGTCCTAACTTTAACACGTCATATTTCACCACCCCTAATTTTCCGTATTTTTGTTTTTCAAACCCGTGGGGCTTGGGTACCCGTATAGAATCCATACATACGACAATCAAAGCGAAATAACATAACATTTCTTTCTTTCCCCACACCGTTTGCCACTATAAGAGCCTGTAAGTTATTTGCGTACCACATATAGCGGTCTTACGCGTATTCGCCCGTTGGCCCGCGTAACCACCCGTCGCAAAGCTCCACGCATACGCGCGGCTTAGTAACGCGTACAAAAAAATGGGTGCCACGCGTAACAACCCGTCCGCAACGCACCACTCATACGCGCCGCTTAGTAACCGTACAAACAAATGGTAAGTTATCATAGCAACCGAGCACATTTTCAGTATTTTTCAGTCATTTCGGAACGGATTTCGTCCAAATATATGCGCTTACCCGTCCGGTATCCGCACGCACCTTTCACGTGACTTTGGCGCAATATGGATCAAACTGGCGGAGCCTTTGGCGACTACCTACATACATCATAACATCCATACAACATTTGGCAATTACATAGTAAACTCGGAGGCGCCCGCGCTTCCCCGCGGGCTCCCGCGAGTTGAGTGAACGTGAGGATCACTGAAACTGAAGCGATCACTGAAGAAGTGGCCCACTATGCATGGCGAACGCACCAAACCGCGTATCCCTTAACTTGGACTCCCAGTCAAACATTTTGTAAATTTTTAACACTTTTACTACTCAAATTCCCCCATACCTATCATATCCTCTAGCTCATATCAGTTACCGATTTCTAAGGAACGTCGACTGAATATTTATCCCGTAATTTTCCCGTATATTTTATTTTTTTCGCGTTTTTTTTTTTTAAAATATAAAACTGAATATTTAATTTGAATCCCGTATAAGTTTTTCTTCTGTGTACTTTTTTTAAAATCAAAAAGTAGGCCTATCCCCGGTGGTAAGCTGTAGTTTTCCCGTGTCCACATAATTTCTCATAACGCCTGCAACCCCCTAAAAAGTTCTCGCCATGTAGATGCCCTCCCCCCCGCCCCCCCCCGCCCGTCACACACACAACTCCCGTAGTCTATTTTTGTTATTCTACGTATTTGCAGCATATCCTAGCTTAAGCCTATATCTTCCTATTTTCTAAATATTAACGTCAAAGTTCACACCGTAATTTTCCGTATATTTGTTTTTCAAAAACCCTGTGGGCGTGGGGTAAAAACCCCGTTATATAGTATCCATACAGTACTCAAAGCGAAATAACATAACATTTCCTTATTTCCCCACATACCGTTTGCCTATAAGAGCCTGCGTACCCCATATAGTGTCTTACGCGTAATGGCCCGGGGAACGCGTAACCACCGTCGACAAAAGGGCTTGCACGCATACGAGCCGCCTTAGTAACGCGTACAAACAAATGGTTGCAACGCTAACCACCCGTCGCCAACGCACATGAATACGCGCCCCCCGCTTAGTAACGAGTTACAAACAAACTGGTAATTTATCATAGCAACCGCGAACATGTTTGTTGATTTTTTCAGCCATTTCTGAACGGATTTCGTCCAAAGATAGCGGTTTACCCGTCCGGTATCCTCGTGACATCCTTCATGTGAATTTGGCGCAATATGGATCGAAATTGACGGAGCCTTTTGCGAACATACAGACACAAATTAATACAACATTAGCCAACATTATAGTATGATTCGGCCTTTGCCATTATACCGAGTACCGTTTCCAGGCCAACAGGTTACGGAGCATTCGCGTTCGCGTTTCGAATGGATGACGTAATGAAAAATATTTATAATTTTCAAAACACGGTTAAGGTGGCCGCCTATTCTTCAACACGGGCGTAGCCTATTAGTTTCTGTATAACCTCGTAGTGTATCGGCGTACGCAGATTGCGTCAATACGCCGGCAACGTGACATGTGTAACTAACGTTTATTCATGGCTGCCGTGACGAAGCCGAGTGGTCAAAATCAGGCAATTTCAGATGATTTGATATGTAATGATTTAATTTTGTAGAAATAGTTAGTAAAAAAGTACGGTATACATGAACGGGGTCAATTCATAGTTATTTTGGTATGAACGTGGTTTATGACAGCGGGCAAGCCCTCGGGCATAACAATAGTTCATACCCCAAAAAATACTATGAATGAACCTCCCTAATTATAAATAGAAATCTGTGTGTTTTACCCATAATTTCCTTCATAAATCGAAGCCCTGCCCTCCTTCCAACAATTTAACCTGGTTGGCTATAACGGACCTATAGCTAAGTCGATACAGTGTTAGTACGATAAAAATGGACTCATTTTAGTGGTTTTTCGAGGGACAAAACCTTGACGAAAATAGATGTTTTAGCACTTTCAAAAATTGTCTTCACATTGTTATTTTTCACCCCATAATTTCCCTACTAAATCGAAGCCCTGCACCCCAACCACTCTTCCATCGATTAACCTTGTTGGAAAAGCTTAACGGGAGCTATTTAAAGTGTCGGCTAGATTAAATCTGAGCGGAATAGTATTTTTCTTCCAGATATGATCGTGGACCCCACAGACAGGATCACCGGTTGTCTTTACTATGACAAGACTTCTTGGGTATTTTGAAGTCGCCAGACCAAAGACCCAGTCCCAGCTTTCTTCGGAGTTGGAGGCAGAGGAGTGTCGTCCATCAAGTCGACCGAGAGTGTCTTATCGGACTGTCGGAGTAGGAGAGGCCATCCTTGAGCAAGTAAGAAGCCAAAGGATGAGTTGAGAGACTGTTTAGAGACAAGGTCGTGTTTCTCCTAAATGCATTTGTTAAAGCGCAGGCGTCGGTATGCGTAGCATGCGTGACTGCGGTAACTCTATCACCCCCCTTTACCACTGCCCTGCGTCCTCTAAAACTCGCACAGACGCGCGCGTGCGTCGGCGTATTTACTTTAGACACCCCTCGTCCTATAAAAAAGCCAGACGCGCGTGTGCGTAGGAAGTATTTACTTTAGAAACCCCTGCCCTCTCTGAAACAGCAGACGCGCGCGTGCGTATGGGTCTTTACTTTAGAAAACCCCTGCGTCCTCTGAACTGCCAGACTCGCGCGTGCGACTGCGTATTTACTTTAGAACACCCCTGCGTCCTATAAAACTGCCAGACGCGTGCGTGCGTAGCGATTTACTTTAGAACACCCTGCGTCCTCTTAAAAGCCCGACGCGTGTGTGCGTATGCGTATTAGCTTTAGAACACCCCGCGCCTATAACAAAGCCAGACGCGCGTTTCTTAATGATTTTCTTGATTCCCTCTCTTCGCTCATTGGCTACCATGCTTCTCCTCCCCTTCCATCTCTTTTCTTTGCTAAGAAGTAGCCCTTCACCCTACCACCCCCCTCTTATCTTCATTCCCTAGGCTTCTGTCTTCCCTTCCTCTGCTTTGCCCTTCTCATCCTCCTCTCCCTCTTCATCCCCTCTCCTTACCCCACAGTTTATACGCGCGTGTGAGTATGCGTATTTACTTTATAACACCCCTGCGTCCTCTAAAACCACCAGGACGCGGCGTGCGCATGCGTATGTACTTTAGAACACCCCTGCGTCACCTAAAACAGCCAGACAGCGCGTGCTATGAGTCCAGTACTTTAGAACACCCCTGCGTCCTCTAAAACGCCAGACGCGCGCGTGAGATGCGTATTTACTTTAGAACACCCCTGCGCTCTCTAAAACAGCCAGACGAAGAGAGTGGTATGCGTATTTACTTTAGAACACCCCTGCCGTCCTCTTAAAACAGCCAGGACGCGCGCGTGCCGCTGCGTTATACTTAGAACACCCCTGCCGTCCTCTACAAAAGCCAGATGCTCGCGTGCGTATGCGTATTTACTTAAAACACCCCTGCGCCTTAAAACAGCCAGACGCGCAGCGTGCGCAATGCGTATTTACTTTAGAACACCACTGAGTCCTCTAAAACAGCCAGACGCGCCCGTGAGAACATGCGTATTTACTTTAGACCCCCCTGGTCCTCTAAAACAGCCAGACGCGCGCGTGACGCATGCGTATTTACTTTAGAACACCCTGCGTCCTCTAAAACAGCAGACGCGGGGTGCGCATGGTAATTAATTAGAACACCCCTGCGTCTCCTAAAACAGCCAGACGCGCGCGTGCGCATGCGTACTTTACTTTAGAACACCCTGCGTCCTCTAAAACCAGCCAGACCGCGCGCGTCGCATGCGTATTTACTTTAGAACCCCATGCGGTCCTCTAAAACAGCCAGACGCGCGCGTGAGTATGCGTATTTACTTTAACACCCCTGCGTCCTCTAACAACAGCCAGACGCGCGCGTGCGCATGCGTATTTAATTTAGAACACACCTGCGTCCTCTAAAACAGCCAGACGCGCGCGTGCCGCAGCGTATTTACTTTAGAAAACCCCTGCTCCTCTAAAACAGCCAGACGCGCGCGTGCGCATGGTATGCGTATTTACTTTAGAACACCCCTGCGTCTCCTAAAACAGACAGTGACCGCGCGCGTGCGATGCGTATTTAATTTAGAACACACCTGCGTCCTCTAAAACACAGCAGACGCGCGCGTTGCGTATGCGTATTTACTTTGAACACCCCTTGGTCCCTCTAAAACTGCCAGACTCGCGCGTGCGCATGCGTACTTACTGTAGAACACCCCTGCGTCCGCTAAAACAGCCAGACGAGCGTGCGTATGAGTATTTACTTTAGAACACCCTGCGTCCTCTAAAACAGCCAGACGCGCGCGGCGCCATGCGTATTTACTTTAGAACACCTGCGTCCTCTAAAACTGCAAGACGCGCGCGTGCGCAGCGTATGACTTTAGAACACCCCTGCGTCCTCTAAAACAGCAGACGCGCGCGTGCGCATGCGTACTTTACTTCAGAACACCCAGGTCCTCTAGAAACAGCCAGACGCGCGCGTGCGCATGCGTATTTACTTTAGAAACACCCCTGCGTTCTCTAAAAAACATTCCAGACAGGCGCGCGTGCGTATGCGTAAGTACTTTAGAACACCCCTGCGTCCTCAAAAACCGCCAGACGCGCGCGTGCGTATGGTGATGTACTTTAGAAACCCTGGTCCTCTAAAACAGCCAGAGCGCGCGTGCGCATGCGTATTTACTTAGAACACCCCTGCGTCATCTAAAACAGCCAAGAAGCGCGCGTGCGTATGCGTATTACTTAGAACACCCCTGCGTCCTCTAAAACAGCCAGACTCGCGCGTGGCGCATGCGTATGTACTTAGAACACACCCCTGCGTCTCTTAAACAGCAGACGCGCGCGTGCGTATGCGTATTAACTTTCGAACACCACCCCTGCGTCCTCTAAAAAGCCAGACGAGCTGCGTGCGTTATGCGTAGGTACTTAGAACACCCCTGCGTCCTTAAAACAGCCAGACGCGCGCTGTGCGTATGCTTATTTACTTAGAACACCCCTGCGTCCTATAACACAGCCAAGACGCGCGTGTCGCGCATGCGTATTTACTTTAGAACACCCCTGCGTCCTCTAAAACAGCCAGACGCGAGATTGCGCACGCGTATTTACTTAGAACACCCCTGCGTCCTCTAAAACAGCCGAGGTATGAAACTAGCATTGAACTCGGTCATAAAATTACTCGGTCGGAAAACTAAACAAAACAAAGTAGTACCACAAAAGTCGTGCCACAAAAAGTCCGATAACACAAATTGCTCCCATCCCTTTTTGCATTAAGAACAATTTCCATCGTGTGCCCGAATAAAGTCCCGGAGTTGGGATTTGGTCTTTACAACCATGCAAAATTTTCAATTTTGAAAATTATTGAGGGCGCACTATTTTTCAAATGTGCCAGGGTATCTTTAATTTATCATTGTTTATCAGATTGGTATACTTTAGGACATAATCCCTCGAAAATCTCTCTGAAAAAAGTTCTATAGTATTCTCAAGTATATTATTTAAACACTAACTAGTCATAAACTAATCCAGATGTTGTCCTAATTGACTAGTTTGCCAGAATATTTCTTTACTAGTCACCTGACTGGTTTTATTAGTAACCTGACTAATAAAATTTACTATCGAGAGCTTTTACTGATCAGTCGACTAGAACTATTAGTCGGGCGACTAGTAAAACTAATCGGGCGACTAGTAAAATACTAGATATGGTAAACTTGTTAATCAGGACACCATTTGGACTAGTTTTGGTTTGTAAACAATGAATTCTACACTCAAAATAATTTATTTTATCCACTCAATAAAATCAAATATAATGTGTAACCGGTGTGAAAGCAGATATAGTCCGTTCGGAGCTACAGTCCGGACCCCATAGACGATAACGGAATAAAGCGTGAAACTAATGTTGCGCGAAGAGTCAACTGAATTGAGTCCCCTATTCTTTACCGCTGTAGGTAGACTACAGAGTCCTTCAGACTATAATAAACTTCTACACCTGGTTGCATTTGATTTTATTGAGTAATTTCAATGAATAATCGTTTAACCGATCACTAATCATGTATTTTAATTGAGATAATATGTTTGATTTGGTATAAACCATAATAATTTTTCTACATGTACTCAAATTCACACTATACTTTATTGCATTTATTTAGTAAGTACACCAAGAAAGTAACGAGTTAGTCCAATAATTAATCAAGTTGCTGGAACTCAAATTAATATGGTATGTATGTGGGGAAATGGGGAAAAGAAAAGAGGGACAACGAAAAAAGAAATGTTAGAGGTACTGTGCCTTGCTTTACATTGCATTCAATACGTTTGCTGTTAGTCATGCAAGTAAATGTTATACATGAAGGCCTACCTAATTGAGAATCAAACCTGGTGTTAAAGTAGATAGTCCGCCTGGAGCCATAGTTAGGCTCCATACACAACAACAGAATAAAGCGTGAAACTAATGTTGCATAAGAAGTCATCTAAATCGA
Source organism: Ophioderma brevispina (assembly GCA_023653785.1). NCBI lineage: Eukaryota > Metazoa > Echinodermata > Ophiuroidea > Amphilepidida > Ophiodermatidae > Ophioderma > Ophioderma brevispina. The sequence goes on from JAMKCH010069544.1 coordinate 26,402, forward strand.
GTGCCCTATTCTTTACCGTTGTAGGTGGACTATGAAAACTTCTACACCGCGTCCCTCTGCTTATGAAACCAAATACTCAACCACGATACTACTCTTCCTTACAGGGAATATATGAGAGAATTTTAATTTACATTAATTTTTTTTTTCAAATTGAAATATTGCGAAATAAAATTCATGAACAAATATCATAAAAAAAACTTGAAAGGACTACAAGTGGTTTTTCACAAATTGTCCTTTTATGACTTTGAATTATCAACTTAAAGGTGCTTGTTCCGATCGCCTTTGGGATTAACCGGAAGTAGTATAAATTTTGATATCAGATGAAAGGCCATATTTTTCTCATTGTTGTCCTGAAAATTCAGCTTTCAAATCCATTTCTTTCTCAAGATATAGATAAAAAACTACCGTTTTAGTGGTTAACCATCAATATTAGCACAGTAGTGAATAGGGCGTTGCACTATGCATTATCGCGTCTAGCATCAAAATCGCAAGTCTGTTTCCCAAGGTACTTAATAGTCAGTGTGTACAAGTGTCAGGCTCTCATATCAAGTAGAGAACACGATACACAAAAATCGGAACAAGCACCTGATTTGAGTCTGGTTTCAATTAAGTTACAGCGACAAAATAGTAAATCAAACCAGTTAAGGGTAGTTGTGAAAAAAAATTATTGTTTACATATTTGAATTCGAGTATTTGTGATGATAATTTTGAGTCTATTACTAAGCACACCGATCATTTTTGAACGGATTTTAAGAGCTGTCAGTAATTTTTTTTTTCAACATTACTCAATCGCCATACAGTGAAACCAAAAAACGGGTCCTTCCTGTAGGACTACCCTGTTATCTGTCCCTCTGTCCCTAACTAAGCAGTTGTTTGTGACCCTCCTAAGGGTGAAGCGACCATGTGATCCACCCCACATCGTAGGTCTACTCAATAAACCACTATATAGTAAAACCAAAAAGTCCCGTAAGTAGGACTACCCAGTAATATGACCATCCCCGAAAGTACTACTTTTCGATCAATATTCAACCAAACCACCAGTATGTTACAAAACAGTAAAGCAAAAAAAAAAGCTCTATCCTGCAGGACTACTCCCCCATCCTCCCAAAAGTTGTTGATCATTACCTCCTGAAGGTGAAGCGATTAAGGTGATCCACCTATAAAAAAATGTAGAACTCAGTAAATCACTTTCAATAAAACTGGAAAAGGTCCCTTCAGTAGGACTACCCAGTAACATTATGCCCCAAGACTACTTTTCGAACCACACCCATCCCACCTCATAGGGCTTCCCAGTCAATCACTAACAAAGTAAACGAACAAAAAGTCCCTCTTATAGGACTAGAGTAGTCACCACACGCATGTACGCACGCACGCACACACAGAGCAGTATTGCTTCATAACACATTGTTAGAATTTTCTGTCAGTTTCATGATAACCTGTGAACCTAGAGGGAACATTAACATTTCTTGGTCACCATCGTGCAATTCAACCCTGTAAATTCCGTGTAAAAATCTGACATCAGATTGTATTAGAGTGATGGGGAACGTGGAAAAGCTTCTATGCGGTATTTGTCTCACGTCAGATTTTGAATGGTGTACGATAGCATACACGAGTTACGTTACAAGTCATACTTTATAGTTTGTTATTGAAATGTTTGTCAATTATAAAGCAAAATATTAGCGATAATTGTTTCTGGATTCAATGTTTATGTTGCTTCTCTAATTCGCAGTAAAAAAAACCTCACGTCAGATTTTATAAAAGGTGAAAAAAATCAGTATTCCATCCACTATATTGAGAGAAAATATCTCGCGTCAGATATTTTTAAAACTTGATTTGGAATCGGGAAAAGCTTCTCGGCAGATTTTAAAGTGATTTGACACAAAGTAGCCTCCATGAGTTAATTTATACTTCGTCTATTATAGGAATAATTACTGGAAATCCAATGATATTATGCGAATATTCACCTATTTTTTTTTATGAAGTGTATATAACTATATGTAATTAACTGACATGCAAATAAAATATTCAAATAATAAATAGTTGAGAAAATCTATTGTCATTCTTTAATGTTTTCTGTGGTGTTTTTATAAGATGTGTATTGTACTTGGCTTTGGATTAAGACAAAGACTGCTTCTAGTTTCAGTCAATTAGGAGTAAAACAAATGTGTTGTCTTTTTGCAAATAATTGCTGATTTGTTTTAAATTTTCTCTAGAAAAGTGGAAAATAGAATTCCATTTTCAAAATAGAATGTGTTTGGAGATCTTTGAAGATTTCGTCAAATTTGATTTTGTTAGAAAGCGCGTCGAAGGTGTCCGATCCCTTTTTGTTCTGTCACAAGAGAACTTAAAGTGACAGGAGGAGATTTTTGGAGGATACAAATTTCTCTCAAATTGCACTGAATCGGTTGTAGACCACCTAGCGAGAACGTTTCGAAGGTGTATTGAAAAAACAAGTACAAAAGAAAACCGCAAACCTTGTTTTGAACTTGCCTACTAGCGCAATTGTCCCTTTAGAAAACCATGTTTTGATTTTCTGTCATGCACGACATAAATTACTAAATAATTAGCTTATTACATAAAGACGGCGTATTGGGCTTATTCACTTCAGGTGTGATCTAATACATTGGTAAGCATTCCAAATATGCAAAAACCCGGGTTTGAAAAAAAAATGGGCGCTTCTTTCCAGAAATGTCCTTATGTCTCTTTAACGCAGTTCGTAACATTTTTTACGTGGGGAGTAATGTTCTTAAATAGAAGATCTTTGCAAAATTTCATCACTTTTAATTTTGTTACAAAGTGCGTCGAAGTTGTCCCTTTTTGTTCTGTCACAAGGTAGCTTAACGCAGTTCATAACATTTTTTGTTACGGACTGCGTTTTTGTTATGAAGTGCGTGCCAAAAGTCGTCTTGGCACACCATAATTAATGTACATCAAGATCTAACTCTGTAACATTTTGCGACGATGGTAATTTTTATGGTCCTAAATATGTTCTTTTTTGTAGTTCGTGACTCTGACTTTCGCCCATTTTGGTACGTATTTCGAAGTATTTAGCTTTAATTTTATCGCGCGGAGTTCATATATTTCTACCAATATCTCCTTGAAATCAAAGTTTAGTATATTATATACGTGGTAAGTTATATAAATTAAACCGAAAATTTCAATATCATTTCGACCCCCCCCCCCTTGGTAAGACGAGGGTTAATTAAGGACGTCGGCATGAACGGCTGCGCGAGTCTGCTTAACTAGGCACTGTTTAGCCGAAATCGTTACAGCATAACTAGTATTTTGTATTTACAGGCCTAACTTATGAGAACATTTCGAATTTAAAAAGACTCTTGAATTTACTTAAACTATTAGCTCGTTTAAAATTGTTTGGAAGATTACTCCATATCTTTGGTCCACATGTAAAAACAGTTTTGATTTGACGTTTGCTCTTTGGGATAACAAAATCTTCTTTGTTCCAAGTATTATAATTATATATTCCCCTCTTGCTTACATTTTGTTTTCGTATTCAACCTCAAATCCTACGTTCCCCCGGGCGTAGGCCTAAATAATGGCCCTCCCTTACTTTTAAATAGTTCTTTTGAAATTAAACATACGCACATGTTTACAAAGTGAACAATTGAATGTGCACTGCAAAAACAGTGTTTAGAAACGTGGTGCAAATTAGACTGTTTAGAGATTTGACATGTATAATTCATAAACACTTGGCATCAATGTATAAACACCTCATGTCAAATCCCTAAACATGTTTAGATTTTAAACATGCTAAGATATAAGGTGTTTAGGTTCGAAAAGAGTAGGGTGTTAAACCCATAGCTGTCCCTTATCCATCCCGGTGCTGTTTGTGTCTTTGGGCAAGATACTTAGTCTCAATTGCCTCGTCGACCCAAGCGACAATTGGGGAGCTGTTATGGGGAATGTTACAATCTAAGTGCTGATAGGAGCTGCGCTACGGTTGCGCCCTAGTTGAAGCGAAATGATTCTGATGATTTCCTAGTGACAGTGTAATAATTATCGGACCTGGAGCCTGCCAGCTCAGGCCGTGAGGAAAAACATCTTCCCCCGCATCTGTGACTATCGGAACTTTGGTCACAACGCCCCGTGTCCCCTTCTAAGACATGTGTTGCGTCAATTAGTAGTAGTAGTAGTAGATATTAAACAGCCATTTCAAAATGTTTAGAAACATGGTGCAAAATATTGTTTAGAAAAGTGTTTAATTTCTAAGCACTGTTTTTGCAGTGTGTTTGTTCTAACCATGTGTTTAAATTACTCTTTAGGGGTTACCACACTATACCTTCAATGTGTGACTGTTTACACATTTTGAAGTGTTTAAGAAGTGTAATAAAACCCTAAACACATTGATTTACAGCATGAATGCTAACGCACTCGTTCAATCAACACTCAATATGTTTTTCCAGACTCCCGATTTGATTGTGAGATTCCCGGGGAGATTCCTGTTGTAGTTTTTTATCTCCTAACTTTGGTATAATCAAAAACATGGCGAAGAATTTGGAGAAGTAACTACATCCCAGTTTCCGTTAAACATAATATATTTTATCTGTGTTTCACTGGCAAGTTCATGGAGTTTAATTTGTAAACAACATCCTAACAGTAGGCTTAGCTGTAGCGCATATTCATCATAGTTGTACTCGAAAACATTGTGTACATGTTGTACAAGTCGTCTCTTCGCTTAAACCACAGGCTTTATAATTCCAGAGAAGATAATTCAAAATTTGACTGCATAGATTCCCGATGCTCATGATTTAGCTTTCGTATGAATCCCAGATCCGATGTAAATATTTCATTACGTATATAGATCCTAGTCGGTAAAATTAATGATCATATCAAATTGTCGCATCATGTGTTTCACTGTTAAGTTTAACTTGGATGTTTCTTCCTAGAGGTTCTTATTTCCATCACTGTCATGACAAGTGATCACAGAAGAAACTATTACACTGGGTTTGAACTGTTATCCTCGCATTTAGTCATGCAAATTTCAGGGACATATTTAATGGCACTTTAAAATCCATTGGTGCAATTCCATCCCCAGGATTCTATCAAAGTTTTTAACACGTATTAGGTGTTAATGGCGTTGTATATAGCTTTGAATTGTTAAGCTACCATTTCTTATCGATGGAATTAACTAGGTCTGTCCAAAAAGCTAAGAGTGCTCAAAACAATAGGTGACGTCCTAGGTGTGCGTTATATAAGATAATAGCCTCGTTTTTCACGACATTCGTACAAAACAAAATACAGCTTCGGCTTCGCCTCAGCCGTATTTTATTTTGCACGAATGTCGTAAAACTCGGCTATTATCTTTATCGTATGTCTTGGTGCACTGTTAAAAATGTCCGTAAATTAAGAAAACAGATTTTCCGTAAATTTACGGAAAATCTGTTTTAGAAAACAATAAGAATAAAAAACAAAAAACATAAGAAATGTTAATTTACGGAAATATTTCAAAAATTTCTGGCAGCAATATTTCCGGAATTTTTTTTTGGTTCCGTAATTTTAAATTACGGAAAAATTCTGTTAAAATACACATTTTTTTCCGTAATATGAGACAAATTTCTGTAAAATTACTGTCAAAGTTCCGTTAATTGACAGAAATTTCTGTAAATTTACCCTAAAAATGACTGGAAATACTGCTGCCAGAAATTTCCGTAAATTTACGGAAATATTTTTAACAGTGTGGGTCGTGAAACAACCATCAAAAGAGCGTGGTAACATACTGTGTTTGAATTTATACATAAAAATAGCAACTTCCTTGGTATACATATCGAAAATATTTAGTGCATTATATTTTTTGAACAATGGTTTGGTTGGACACAAATAAAAACTTTTCGAAATGGTCCGCAAAGCACGTTTCTGTAAGCGAAATATTTTGTTAATATATATCTTGCTTACATTACCCCATAAAAGCAAGCCATAATTCAGGTATGGCAAAACCAGAGTACAGTACAGTTGATACATAGCTGATTTTGGTAAATATAACTTAACTTTGTTTAGCACACCTATATTTCTGGAACATACTTTACAAATACTTTCAACTTGTTTCTTCAACCCCCTTCGACAGAGATGAATTAAAGATCATTGCTAATGGGGAAGCTATTTCTTTGGAAACTTTTTTGATAATATCTGTTTTTAATGTCATCATGACCAGCACTTTTTTGCTTCCCAATCTGTTTATAACTTTTAAAATCTCATTTTCATCGGTTGGATGAAAAAGACAAGTAGAAGGATTACTTTGTTTAAGATAAGAAGAAAAGTCCTTGCCATTATGATGAATTGTAGAAGCCAATTTTGGACCTATGTTGGCAAAATAAGTATTAAATTCAGTAGCGATTTGAGTAAGGCATGTGTAAGCCGTGTTTCCTGATACAAATTTGTCAGTACACTTAATTGTCTTCGGTTGAATAATTGAGTTTATGATTTTCCAAGTATTTCTTATATTACTATTCTCTTTTTCTAATAAATTAGAATAATAATTACGTTTAGCCAACCGTAAAGTAGAATTTAATTTGTTTCTGTATTTTTTATACTTACCGATATTGACATTTCACATTTGTAGGTTTCTTGAGAGATTTTTTATACAAGATATTTTCCCTCCTGATACATTTTACTAAGGAAAATGAAATCCACGGTGAATTTGATCTATTTTTTGTGATTGTAAATGTCTCTTTTTCAGAAGAATACATTTATCACGAATTTCATTGAACTTACATATAAATTAGAATATGATTCATTTGCATTGTCAGAGTTACAAACATTTTCCCAATCAACATTTTTCAGTTCGTTCTTAAAATGATAAATATTTTCATTGGTATACAGTCTTGTCTCTACATCGTTATTCATATTGATGTACATGTATCACTTTATCATTTAAGTAGCCTAATGTGTAGCCCTGCGGGTTCGGAGTATAGAATAGGCCATATGTATGCCCTGAATATCGTTAGAGGTGACTAAAAGGGACAACTTATCTAATGTTTCAACATGATGTGATTGTTAGCGGAACCTTTGATATTGTCTTAGCATGGTCAAACCTAACCTTGATACAATTTACTAGGTAATGAACTACTTCCTCAGTGTATCCCTTGTAATTGTGCTTTTACTGTAAACTTATGTTTTCTGCATTTAAAAGAGCAACGTAAATGCCATCAATAAGCTTAATGCTCACTCCCATATATGGTCCCCCTCTTCACTTATTCTGCAAGCTTATCCTGTGGTTTATTCTGTCGAGGCTGCAGAATTCATAGGGGAGGGGCCATATGGAACTCTTTCCAACACAGGTGAAAATTGTCATTATAATGTATTTTATGTTTATGTCTTGCAAATTATGTCCATGGTGACACAATATGACACAATTGGGCTGGGGTGTTGTTAAAGGACCTGGCAGGATAAGCAGAGAGAGAGAGAGAGAGAGAGAGGGAGAGAGAGAAAGAGAGGGGGAGAGAGGGGGAGAGAGGGAGAGAGAGAGAAGCGCCCTCGGTTTTGACATTACGTTATCTGGTACCCATTTTCACAAATTATATAACTTTAAATGTGAAGTTTTCTGATCCGAACTTTGAAAAACCCGAAATGTTCATATTTTGAATGGGAAGCAGTTAACCATTTTTTCCTGATGTTCGAGACAACTTACATAATTGTATGACTTATTGTATGATTCTTAAAATATTAAATTAAGCTTTGAGAAAATATTTTGTGACAAGTTTCAAGATCTGGTTTGACTTCCAAAGGTGCATTTTCAGCAAATTCTTTTTGGTACAATCCAATGGGCTTGCAAAAACAAATTCTACACAAAATTGTGGCCTAGAAACATATTTATTCTTTGAATTTTAATTTTTTTCTATAAATTTGGTAGTCAAACAGGATCGGATCTGGAAGTTAGTCTCATGGATTACAAATCTTTTGTAGAATCGAATTTAAAAATGGCTTCATTGTAAATAAGAAAAGTGTTTATATATTTAGAAAAAATCAAAATGGGCGTATCTTTCTGTACCCACAGAATTCGCATGTAACAAATCAAGTCCCAAGTGATTGGTTGTTTACATTTCAGCCATATTTATACCTCAAGGTAACGTCTTATATAGCAAAGAACCTTTTCAGGATTTTTGTGCAAAAAATTTCAGTCACAATGAAGCATTTTAAAATGACTCTTGTACAAAAATTGTTGATTTTATTGACCTACACATCATGAATTAGCTATATTATAGCACGTGACCATTGACCTCTATTGGGACATTTGGACTTAACACAAAAGTGACCAAGGGGTTTTCACTTTCGTTAGTGCCCAAGGCTACAAAGGCTACAATTTAGGGGCAACACATTGTTTTCAAAACACGAGAAAATTGTGCAATTTTTTTGAAAACTTATTTTATGTTAATATTTACTCTAGAAGAACCAAATTACATATATATTTAACACAAAACTTGCACTTTTAGAAAATCTAGTATTTTTTACGGGTGTTGCAAAATACAAGTCAGTTTCCCCTAGAGTTTGTACAGTAAAGGTTTTGCAACGTCCTCAATGAAATCATTTGTTTTCAGCAGAACGGGTTAATTATTTTTATTATTAGTAATAAATTTATATGTCTATGTGCACATATATCAGCAATAAAAATTGGTTATGGTTCTTCGATGTTAAAAATATTCTCAGATGACTTCCGTTAGTATCCAGAGGGGGGTTCATGGGACCCCCACTAATTAACTCATTAACTGCTTGGCCGATTTAAATTTTTTGGTATGGAAAGAAGCGTATTTAAAAGTCGGACAATTGCAAAACAAATCTGCGAAAAAATCTCAAAAAAGCGACCAGCACGAAAACAAATTTTTGGGGTCCATAGGAACACACCCCACCCAGTCACTAAAGTGTTAATTAACGGAGAATTTTAAACATTTCATAACTTAAGCAAAAAAGAGAAAAATCTATTATTTTTAACAAATGCATTTCAATTGTGAGATAAGATTACTCCATACTCACGGATAACTTACTGCTTTATACAACACATGCATTTTGTGAAATATCAATATTCTCTTGGATCATGTTTGACAGAAAATCATGCTAAATTTAGAAGTTACTGTTATTTTAGAAAGTTTGCGGAAAGATTGCATCCCTGGTTTTAATTAAAAAAGCAAATAATTCTATCCGTGTGTAATTATAGAAAGTCAAATATATCCGTGTGTAGTTTTACAACTTGTGAAAAATATTCTCTGAAGCAATCTGTTGTGTGGAAAAAAAAAGATATAAAATTCATGTTAACATGTACACAGAGTAAATATCAAACCCGAATATTTTTAAAGATGCCCACCCGATATGTGTATTGTTTGCTGCTTGCGGAAAACTGAGTTGGGTTTACCAACCTAGTTCTCTTGTTCTGGCTATAATGTTTTCTTTTCAATTTTGAGATAAATTGTTGTCAATAAGGATGAAAGATGAAATAAAAATAATAAAAATAATACTGTCCAAACTATTTCCCCGTTACCGTTAGCATAAGAACAGGCAAAGGAAGAAAGTCGCGCGGTCAAAAATATTTTGCAGGTGATGAGATGAGAAATGTGATATAAGCTTTCCAAGGTACCAAAATCTCAGATTTTGATGGGTAAAAGGTCGGGGTCAACGGGGAAATGCATTAATAAGAACAAATAACAAAATAACATTAAAATAATCGTTTAATGATGGAAAATACTTAAAGTTTCCCTGTTGGGATCAATGTAAATTGGTTGTAAGATGATTAAATAGGTTTAGATATACAATGATGCCAAAATATTCAAATATAACGTTTTAGAGACATGTTTCGTTTCAACAACTGTTTTTTCTCACACTTTTGCGATTGATGATAATACTAATACGTTTTTTTTTGCTAAAATTAGCATGCTAAACATCAATTTGTTAGGAAAATTGAAGGTCCACCGCCCAACCATATGGAATATCTCTGAGTCTTTAATTTTTCAATATAAAGTTGCCAAAAATGGCAAACTAATCCAAAAATCTCAATGACGAAAAGGAAACATAGCATTTTAAAATATTAAAAATTAAGTTCACATGTTGAGGAGTTTTTCGTAGTGGAAACCTTACAAGTTGGTGCATTAAAAGTATTAGATAAGACAAAATAGACAAACATTACATAATGCCTGTCACATACCAATCACTGTGTGAAATGTTAAGCTCAATCGACGTCCTTCCATTTAGGAAATCATAACTTTGTACAAAATTCCGGATTTGTTTTTACAGACAGTAATCATATAGACAGCTGGGCTACACGTAAAGACATGCCCTAAGTAGTGACATTTGCATGGCACAAATTCATTCTTTACCGATTCACAGTCAAACCGGCCTGAGATAATTCTCAAACAATGATGGAGCTGTCTCAGTGTTATTCCCAAAGAGGTTATATATAGATAGAGAGGCAAAACGTTAGTCATCTTTAGAAATCATCGTCTCGCATGTTTTTGCAGACCACAAAGAAAACCATAGTAGTACCAACAATAGAAAAGCAATGGCTGCCTCCGCTTCTCACACATATGTGGTGGCCGCTTGGCATATAACTAATGGTTAGGATAAAAATTGATGTATGTGTTAGAGGTGGCCAGTGTGTAATGTATGTATGTCTGTACTAATAGGTTTGTACCGGGATCATTGTGATCAGATAATCTTTTTCTCATAATGCAAGGCGCGCTTAGGGAAAAGATGTATTCATTGAGGTGGGTTATTTAAATCAAGACGACTGACGTGTAATTTCATTGTTGTGTGGCCATGGGTAGGAAAAAAATTTCACCACCCAATAGCACCCAACATCCATCAAATGAATTTTGGGCGGATTGTTTGTATCGAATTGACATTATGTGGTATACAAGCACCCAAACTATAATCGTATTCCGTTGCAATATTCAAAGGTCAGCCGCCCAGCACGGACAACGACTGGTTTTGAATGGGCTCCTTCAACCCCTTGCGCGCAAAAAACCTGAAACAGTCCACGAATAATGTTGTAAAATTTTTTGAAAGCGCCCTCGAATTCGTGAATGGATTTGCTACCATAGTTTCAGAGGCAAAAAGTCAAATATTCACCTGGAGCTGGGACCCAGCTAGTTTGTGTCGGTTGCCCATACAAATCCATGTGATGGGATTGGATACTTTAGCGAGGATTATGGGCATATATAGTGGTATGTAATGGTCTACCGTTACTATAGAGATGCGACCCCATCGTGTCACCAGAGGAAAAATTTGGGACAGCGTCGATTAGTTGGGCGAGGAGGCAGAATATGTGGCCTGATTAACCTGTTCATGAATGAACTAAGATATTCTGGCTTTTCATGTTGCATCATTTTACATAGCAGAGTGCAAATTTGTGTTTCCTTTGTATCCAAAATAACGGCCAATAAAAATCAGTAGTAAGTAACATTTAACTCACCTGTTACATTGATACCATGACGCAAGACGATGTGTCAGAATGTATTTGAGAGTTAATGCTATGGGTATAAATGTGCTTATGATGACTGAATGCGTTCATATTGTAACCAGAATTCCCTGGTGCTCCTTGCAGAGATCAAAGGCCCGACGAGTACGTAAACACTTTTTGCACGGTGTACGCAAGTCGCCGGTTGGACAGAAAGTTTCGGCATTTGGGGAATTCCCGTATTCTGCGCAGCTGATTTCAATTGGAGCCACGTGGACATTTTAGAGCTACAGCATGTAAAACTTTTGGGTGCGGCCTTCAGACGAGACGAGGACGAGGACTGACGGTTGAGGCCCCAAAACATAGAGCGGACGATGACGTGACATGTGATGAGAAAACAAGATGGCGTGCCCTCGTGTACGATAGGACTGCGATTGGACGTGAACGATCGGTGTTGTGAACGATGGACGGACGGTGATGAAGAAGAGAAATAAAATTTGGAGAAACCGGGAGAAATGGGAGGACTTATAACGTGGTAGTACACAGGGTTCAGACAGGCTGGAGAGTGCGAGAACGATTTAGTGGAGATTGAGCGAATTTTTCCATTACATTTTGTTTGAACTTGAGCAGGAGCCGAGATTTGGTCGCATTCATTTGTTTCAATTTGTTTGAACTTTGTGCCAACAGTAGAGAGCTTCATTGGTTACTTCGATTGTTTGAACTTTGAGCCAACGGAGAGGGAGTGAGGTGTGATGTGAAGAGATGCCAGATGTAGCGTTATGGGCCCCCTTCAACATTTTGGACTGCTTACACACAACAGTTCGCTTGTTTCGCACACATGGACTTTGCACAAAATTTGCTGATTTTCATTAAAAAATGTGGAGAGAGCGAGGACTGTCTCAGCTTGTAAATCGATGAGCGAACTTTTTCTTTCGAGATGCACCGACGAGAATGAGTATTTATTTCGCCACTGTACGCAATGTCTCGACTGGAGAGCAATGTGAACTTTAGACATAAAAAACATGGACGACGACAGACGACGCCGCCACCAATGTATGACCAGGAGGTGGTACATGTACGCTGACTTTTGTGATTGATTTACATATTGTGGCCAGCAAAATTGTGTGGTAAAATGTGTTTTATGGGTGTAGTAGATACACCATAGTAGAAAATGAGTTGTTTGCCATCCTGATTTTGAGGGTGGTCAGATTTTAGTGTGGGGTCAGATTTAATTTAGGAGGGGTGGGTCTAGGTAGAGATGGGTTTAATTGTGGAAGTGTTTGAGTCAGGAGATCTTGCATTTTGGGGGGGCTGGGAATATGCAAAAAAATTGAGCAAATTCATTGTTTTGTGAGTTGAAGTTTAAGCTATTTTTAAACACTTCAGATGGGAGGTAACAATGAGGGAGAATTAGGCATTGTGTACTTTTTGTAACATGATGTGCATGGTGATGTTTGCTTGTCAGGGTTATTAGTATGTATTTAGAAGGGATAAATTGGGAGGATGTTTTTGATGAGAAAACTCTTTGAGTTTAGAAGTGATTTTAGATTAATAAACTAAAATAATCAGGGGAATGATCAGTATTAATACGGGATTTCTGTGCAAAAAGAGTGAGTTGCAAAAAGCACAAAAAAAAATACAAGGTGGCACAATGTATAATGTGTTATGATGTTGCTTAAATTTTAATAAGAGAAACAAGCTTAATGGAAATTGCACAAATCTGTACTTGTAGTGGTAGTAGTACTAATCTATAATTACCACATGTATGTTGATTGACACTGTAAGAACATGTACATTTACATGCACTTTGTGGTTCGCATACTTGTAGTATGGGTGGCCATATGTATTAAAAATACGTGAAGTTGAAGTTACTGTTGAGTCTGTTGTCTTTGTATTGTATTATGTTGAGCTTGTAGTAAGAAGTGTAGTTGCTGAGGTGAGAGTTGATTATTCGTTGAGTCTGATGAGATGGAGTAATGGCTGAGTTTTGTGAGAGTTTAAAGGGAGTAATAATAATAGGTAGTTTGATTAAAAATTGGTGGGGTGTAGCTTGGTAGGGTATAGATTATGTTAGGGTTTGGTGTTGTGGAGTATAGTGAAGTGGAATAGTAATAATTTAGGGCAGAGTAAGTTGTTTCCTATTGCAGAGATGGTCGTCTGACCGTTCCCCGGAATGAGTTTGGCTTGTGCAACTGTCAGCATGTTGTAGGGATAGATTTGCGTGCTGTTTTGGGATGGGTATAGGTGTAGGGGGTGGAAGACAGAAGTTGTTATTTGCTGAATGGAGCATGAGTGTGATGAGTTTTGAGTTTAAACATGCGTTTTAAGTCGAGTCAAAATTGTAATGGTGGCATCTGAGACAACTAGTTGATTACGGTATACTCAGTGTGATTATCGGTATGATTTGATTACAATTTGATTTTGTATTGGTGTAAGTGCATGACCCATGATGCATGGGTTGAACTGTTGCACGTAAATTAGAGCGTGTAGTTATATCACGGGTAGCAGTTTGGATAATGACGGTAGTTGAGTTATATTTAATTTTGCGTAGGTAAATTGAGAATAGTTTATGGAACAAAGGAGTTATTAAAGGAGATATCGAAGTAGACGTTGTGATAATTTTCAGGAGTAATTTGGGAGTTTGGGATAAAATGCGCTGCGATGAGTGGTATGAGTATTAACGGCTAAGCTCAAAGACCAGGGGTTGGGCGCGGCGACGAGCCGATTCTGGTGTAATGAGTGAATAATCTTGTGGGGTCTGTGGGGTCAGCCCGTACGCAGATTATTTGGGGGGGGGGGGGGGATGCGGAACCTCGAAAAAGTGGACCTTCCTTTTTGGTTAATAAAAGGGACATAACCCCCCTAAAATGCGTCCTTTTTTGAACTTTTGAAATCTGATCACCAAAATGTGGACTTTGTGCTAAATTGCTTTAAACTTTTGGACTTTTTATGCAAAAAAAATCAGCAAAAAACGGGACCTTTTGCCCCTTTGTGGAATTGGGGGGTGGGGGGGGGCGGTGCGCCGCACCCCTGCGTACGGGCCTGGGTGTGGGTATGAGTTTGTGGAGGTAAGGGGGTTTGAGCACGGCTAATGCTTGGGTTAGGTTGCGAGTTTTTAATTGCGAACAACAAAGGGTGTAGTGGCAGTGCTGGATTGACTGACATATTACAAGTGAATTTGATTGTGTCATGGAATTTATGTGGGTTATGATGAGCCAACTGTGTCAAAAATATGAGTAGGATAGTCAGAGTTAATTTTCATGTACAAATGTCATGTATCATGTTTTGAAGTCCAATAGGCTTTGTGAGTATAGGTGGCCATTGTTGGTTGTAAATGTGGGTTGTTGGGTATTGAAATTTTAGACGTCTGTTGTGCTCGACCTCAACATAACATCAATATCTCACAGGGTTCTAATTACTAACCTCATCACCAAAATGTGGTATCATTTATGTTGATAGGCAATGCTTGAGTAATGAGGGGCACAAAAAACAAATAGTTTGTGTAAGGCTCTTGGTTCCTGCAATTGTGTGTAACATTCAAAATCCAAGTGTTGCTTGGATGTTATGAAATTTAATTTCCTTGAATAGTGAGAATGAATAAGATTAATTGCAAAACTGCAGAACTGTCACACATGTAATTGTCACCTTGTACTTTTGGTAATATTTGGGGCTCCATGATGAAAAATGGTTAGTGAAAATGTGTATGTAGTGTTTTCAACAGTATGGTGGCCAAATGCTGTATTAGTGTATGCTCTACAAACATAAAGATGATCAGACATGGATAGTGTGCCATTTGAGTCATAAATGCAAGACTTTGTAACCTTTTATCATGAATGGTTTTGAAAAGAGGTTAGCTTTAACTGTAAGGTAATAAATCATTTTTATCAAGTAGGGATGTGCATTGTGGTTGATGAATTTTCAGGTACGCAAAAGGTGATTTATTAATCGCCAACTTACCCGCCGCAATCTCCCGACCGCAGCGCGAGCGCGTCAAAACAGCGCCCCCCCTCGTTCGCGCCACTACAATAAGATTTTTTTTTTTAAAAGCGTCCCGCTCACAATATGGTATCAGAGTGGCAAGATAAATGGGGTAAATCGAAAGAAAGTATTCTGAAAGAAGTGGCGCCTAATGTTAGTTATCACATGCTTTCCTGGAATGGAACAAGGGAAGAGGAGGTCATTTTTCACAGATTAAGAAGTGGCTTGGGGAAGTCTCTGAATAGTTACTTATATTGCATTAATAAGCACCCAACTGGTAAGTGTGACACGTGTTTCATATTGGATGACGTGAGACATTTTTTGTTAGCCTGTAAAAAATATGATATTGTGAGGAAGGAGCTCTTCAAAAAGGTTGAGGGTAACAGTGATAATTTTAATTTGCGGTTTTTGCTAGGAGGTTCCCTTGCACCGTTCTCTGACGTCATTTGGTATGTTAAGAAATGTAAGCGTGATATTTAGATAGCCCTATAAGTCTAGGGTTGGTGTTTTTTGTAGTTGGCACAAGGAACAATTTTTCTTACTCATGTGGCAAAGTTTTGATTAATGTTAATTTGTCACTCTTGTGTGTTCGCCCATTGAATGTGTGTCCTCAGCTTTGCTTGATACAAGCTCTTATATAAGGACACTAACTGGATTGTGTTTCAGTATGTTTTTATGTTTACAAACACTGTTTTGCTATATCATGCCATGGCTTATACAATAAGTAAAATTGTGTGTGTACTCTTGCATGTCCATACGTGAACAACATGTTTGACTTCCCATCCAATAGTTTCCCCAATACTGGTTGGGGTGAGCGGTTGCTCCTTGGCGTCTTTGGATTCCCGTGTTAATAAATAACACAGGGCTTCTGAAACTGTGTGCACAATTTTAAATTTATCTTGATTCCTATGATATTGAGGATTTTTAAAAAAGTATGCATTTGGATTGTGTGATATCATATCTATGATCGTAGGTATAATGGACTCATATTTATTGTATTTAGGAAGACTGTGGCATGTTAACAGTTGAATTTTGGTACGTCTGCAATGCTAATGGAGAGGTGTGTTCAGTGATTTTCAATACACCATCCTCTGTGTTGGTAGGTTATATCCCACTAACATAGTTTTATTCTGGGCTCCTAGAGTGTGGCATAGCTGATATTTAAGTATTTGCTTTTGGTCCTCGATTGAATATGTTTCATGAACTTATCCTGGTCTTACGTAGGATTTGTCCCTTTTCTTGGACAAGTACTTCCCGTCTTTTGTGTTTTTTGTTTGTTAACAGGACAGCGGCGTGAATGGTCTTCAGCAGCCGATAGACGCCGCCCAAACTCAACAACTCAACTCAACTCTGAATGCGTTCATTCAGCATAGAATTGATTTTTCACTGCTATTTGACAAGGCGTTTCAATAGATTTAGCGTGGAATTTTAATTTCCACACCCTGAACATCCCCTCATTCAATGCCCCATACCTTCAGGAAAGTACAAGAAGTGACACGATGGGTTGAATCTGCTATAAAATATGGTCTAATTAGATATCAATAAGCTAATTATGTTCTGTCGGATTGCATAAAAAATATCAATTTATTTTTGCGTGTCAGATATTGTCGTATCTGCGTCGTATTTACAAAATCTGGAATTTCGTATCTCCTTACATATTGTCTTATCTGCAATGTGTTCGCCGCACACTCAATTTTTTAGGGACACCTGATTTGTGAAACACCTTTGCGCCATTAAATTGGCGACATATTTGCAAAATGACGCGTCTCACATAAGATCTTTGACTTTGATGCCATATTTAAGATTAACAATTATTAACACAATCTAGTAAAGACTTAATTCATTACCAAATTGTATTTTCTTTACACCAGTTACCATGAAATGCGTGTGTAAGTAACTGGATCAAATATTTTCACAAGGAGTTTCAATCGCAATTTTCTCGGAGACGGTAAAGTTTAAGGGGCGGTTATCCCGTTATTTCTTGAAATTTCGAGGCTTGATTCCAAACATTTCTTAAAATGTCACATATATCATCATGTAGGCCTTGACCTGAAGTTTTCACCCTTGTTGCCATGGTAACCATGCTAGGCCTGTGAATGGCTACATTTTTGAACAAACGTAACTCAAACACCATTTGACGTACATTAATGAGATTTGGGGAGAATGTTCGCTGAGACATTCTGGAGGAAACCATGTTCTCGGATTTTTGAATTGATTGCCATGGCAACCGGGAGCCAGCCAATAAGCACGTTTTACTGAATAATTTTAAAACGAATGGGAAATTCAAAAATCGAAAGACATGGTTTTCTAGATCTACGTCTTCTTAACATCTGTATCAAATTCCATTTCTATACCATTTTTCGTTTTCTAGTTACGTTTGTTGAAAATTGTTATTTCGCGCTTTTTACGAACTGAGATATAGGCCTTTAAAATTTGTGCTACGTTGAGGGCGCTATTTACATGATTTATGTAATTGTTTTTTCATTTTCAATGTGAATTTTTAATCAGTGTGGTTGAAAAGATGCATTAATTACTTAGTTATTAATTTTAAAATAATTATGTTAAATATAGCAGGGTGAGTAAATAAAGAAATACATAAGTAATGCATCGCAGTACATTAAAAGTGAGCTATATTTAAAGCAATAATAGCACATTTTTTTTAAGAGCGCCCCCAATTTTCCAAACATTTTGAGGTTTTTACGTAGTTGCATTGATAACTGGCTAGTAAACTATACGTGTGAATGGTTAAGCTCGAAAATGTGTTGCAAACGAAGAAATTCTGTAATTGCCTTCCAATATGAAATAGCCGGGAAATAGCGCCATACACGTGTTTACATTTCCAGCTCTGCCGTTAAGTACAATTTGGGATACCAATTTTAATTACAAAATCGCTTATTTTATAAAAAAATACGCTTTTTGAACATTCTCTTTCGCAAGTATAGTTTCCTAGACAATTACCAACATAACTGTGCAAAATTATCAAATTTTGAAAATTGGGGGCGCTCTTCAAAAATTTACTGTTATTGCTTAATAATCGTCATCATTTTTATTTAATAATTAAATACAAAACTGAAAAAATAAACACACCCCACAGCCTATAATTATTTTTTGAAAAATATGTTTATCACAGGTTGAAACTAATAATACATGTAAAATGCTTTTTGCCAAGTTTTGTGTCGCCTCCTATACTTTGATCGGCCATATCTTCGGAACTGAGAGTCGGAGTGTAGTCAAATAAAAACTGTTTCAAAGCTAAGACTTTACCGCATGTGGCTATTACAATATCTCACTTTTCGCAGTGATTTTTTCCCATTAGCAACGGATAACCCCCCATAAATTCACGAGTTGTAACTTACTTTGCAATGTCGATGTCGGTAAATGATCGTCTTCCTTTGTAGTTATATAGACAGACCAGTACACTGTAGACAGTATGCCAAAAGTTGCAATGAAAGCTACTAGACTGAACCTAGAGAACAAGCATTGGAAGATTTCAGTTACCGTGGTTTGCTTCTCTCATGTCACCCACTGACTGATACAGCCACTCCCAGTTACTTCTGCGCATGACAATGCTATTAAATTAGAATGTACACTTATCATGAAATTTGTCTTTAAAGATAACCGGTGTGAAAGCAGATATAGTCCGGCGGGAGCCATAGTCCGGGGCTCCATAGACGATAACGGAAAAAAGCGTGAAACTAATGTTGGGTGAAAAGCCAACTGAATCGATTGCCCTATTGTTCACCTGTTCCCGGACTATAGTACGCCGGACAATAATTTCTTCTACACGGCACTTCTAAAGCAAAGCACGATGTGCTTTCACAATAAAGGTGCAACGATAAGATTTCAGTCGCCAATATTTTATGATAGGTAGTAATTTCATATAGAGTATACACTACGTTATTCCTTACCAGTGGCGTAGGGGGGCCCCTGGGGGGAATCTTGCCTGGGGACATATACTATATAACCAATTGTTAAATAGATGCTTGCCCCCCCCCCCCGACCGCCCCACCCCGCCTCGCGAAGAAAAGATTTGCCCCCCGCCACCCCCCCCCCAAAAAAAAGTAGTTACGGCCACCTGTTTCTGCCCTTGTATTTGGCTACAGAAATAACAAGAAAAAAAGGTAATTTTGTATATGCTTCTATTCATAAAACATAGGCTGCATTGCGATTGCGCCCATAGGGAATAGAAAATTTCACAATTTTTATACAAAAGAAACAGGTCTCCCGAGGGGAATATTTTGATAGGCAGCTTACACCAGTTGCAAAATCAGAATTTTACTCTTCCTAGGGATACTCTTATTTGAATCTCTCGTTGGACATTAAGTGACACAAGGGAGATGGATGGTTTCCTAGGAACGGAGGAGGAGTTCTTCAATCTACTTTTTTCCAGTTTACGGACAATGGGATACTTTTCCGAATATAACTTTCGGGAACGCATCGTTTCATGACAAAAATTGTAATCAGTGCGGCTCTCTAGACCCGGTATGTTTCCACCAACGGAAGCGTCAGTAAAAAAAAAAATATATATAATTAAAACAAGTTATTATGGATATTGTTCCCCCTTTAAGTATTTACAGAATTATGTAATTAAAACAATACATAAAATATAAAGTCAAAATTAAAAAACAGTTGTGTTTTTTTTTAATTTTAAAATAATGATGTGACCCCGAATTTTGTACGTTTCCTTTGTGGGATTCTCTTTGTTTAAATTATTTTTATTTTGATTGTCTTATGGCCTGCATGTGTGGTATAAATGTCCTTTGGCTTCCCGTGGGGGCGGGGGGGGGAAAAAAGAAGGGGGGGGGGGGGGTGGGGTACATGACAACCCTGTCACTACAGAAGCAGGAAGACCTTGTCACTGTTACACTTGCCAGAAGTCAATGGCTTGCTTGATGCTAAAGCAATATTAGCACTTTTTTGAGAGCGCCCCCAATTTTCAAAATTTGATATTTGCAGAGTACGGTGGTAATTGTCTAGAACTATACATGCGAATCGAAAAGCTAAAAAAGCGATTTATCACAAATTAATCGATTTGTAATTAGAATTGGGATCCAGCTTGGACTTAAACGGCAGAGCTGATAAATGCTAAGTTTATGACCTACATTATAGATAGTGCCACCGAGAAAATAACCTCTAACCTGACTGCCTGAACTATATAAAACAACTAATGGATTGAGCGTAGACCACGCATTTTCACGGCGATTTCAAATTGGAAGGCCGTTTCCCAGCAGCCGTTGTATTATTATCGGGGATCCCCGATAATAATTATTTCTAGTACAAAATCCTTACGTTTGTGTGACACATAGACCTTTTCGAGCTTAACCATAAAAGGGATAGTTTATAGCCAGTTACCAATGCAATCGTGTAAAATCTCCAAATTTTTGGAAAAATGGGGGCGCTTTCAAAAAAAAGGTGCTAATATTGCTTTAATTAAACTGATGCTTATGAAGTTCAGGAATTATCACATTCACTCAATTTGCTACTTTATCATTGCCACCCAACGTCATATTTTATGTATATTTTTGCATAAATTATATATACAAATAATTAATAATAGTATTTAAAAATATTTTTAGGACCATTATTGGAAATGATATATCACTCGGTATATAGCATTAGAATAAACAAACAAATACCTATCTAAAACATGATCCAAGGAATTAAAGAAGTAAAAAGAACAATGTGCTCTCGTGGTATATTGTGTAATGTTATAGTACTTGGTATGGTTAAGCAAAAAAACAAAAAATGGAACACGAAGGGATTCGAAGGCAAAAGATGATGTTTTATAACACTACCGTGCTCTAACCTTACGATTCACACTACGAAGGTAATATACTGTCTTGTTATCAGATTCTACACTTATAGAATTGTTGTACGCGTGCAGTATTTTTTAGGTCTTTAGACGTGGAAGGTCATCCTCAGAGGGGCTCGCACGTACATGGAATAGTCGGCGATGAAACAACCGGGAACTTCCCCAGCGGCCTTTTGTAGAGGGAAGAACATGAGAGGTCACCCGTAATGATTCAATGCGAAGCCAATGCAACTCTGGTGAATATTTATTGTATTTAAAGACAACTATATTTTATTAAAAATTGTGTGGTAAGTTGCATCGACAAAATTATGCCACAGTCATAATTACGCTAATTGGTATATACCCAAACATCCTAAATGCTGGGATTACTTACTGTGTAGATATGGAGTGCAATTTGTGTGTACACAAATATTATTGATGAAAGGTTGAAACAATAAAATGTATGCAAAAAAGAAATCTGATGTTATGTGAAAAAAAAATGTAATTATAATTATTGTGTGAATATTTTACATGAAAATTCAATTGCTCCACTATGGCTTCCCCTTTTCCTTCCCTCCCCATTCACCTCTCCCTCCCTTCCCCCTCCAGTTTCTCCTCCCTCCCTCACACTCCATCCTCTTCTCCTCCCCTACCCTTCCCCCTCCCCTTCATTCCCTTCCCCCGCCTCTCCATTCCCCTCGCCTTCCCCTCCCCCTCCTCTTCCCTCCCCGTTCACTTCCCCTCCCTTCCTTTCTTCCCTCCTTTTCCCTTCATTCCCTTCTTTGGTATTTTATTCATTTATTCATAATAATTCATACATTATTCATAAGGTAATGTTTGGAATGTATTTCTTCATCCATCATTGGAGGAAGCGAGCCAGGTACAAAAAACGACTTTCTGAATATATCTACTTAAAGGTGTGGTTTTACCTCAGGAACAAAATTTGGTCCTTTGGGTTTTCTTGCTAATTCAACCAGGGCTGTGCGCAAGGATCTCTCTGCGGGTCGTATCATTGAGCCTTAAATATGTTGATATATGGACTAAATTGTTGACATATCCGCCGTAGTACTAGTAGCAATAGGTTATGCAAAACACCATGGATGAATTTAGTCAATGGGCCTAATGACAATATATGCAACTGATCCAGATAATGTGTTAACATGATTGTGAGTTTCTTGAAAAATCCATGCAGGTGCCACGGTTACAAATTTGTTCAAGGGCATATAAAATCGCGATAAAGTAAAAATACTGGGTGTTACTATCAGTCCGATTTGAAATGGGACAAACCATATTTCAGACGTTTATCCGCAAAGCAAATAAAAAGCTGTACATGTTAAAGGTGCTTAAAAAATTAACTCTCAGTTGATGACTTGTTAACTATTTATAGAGGGTAGTTAACGCCCTCTATCTTGATATACGCTGTTCCTGTTTGGAATTCTGGTTTTAACAGCATATCAAATTCAATTTACTTGAAAAAACTCAGAAAAGAGCAACTTAGATAATTTTAGGCTTGAATACCTTAATTTACCTCACATGCCTCTTGAGCCCAATTGCAACCTTCTTAGTCTTGAAGCTCGCAGGGAAAAATATTTGCCACAAAGTTGCACGGATTATATAATTCAACGATGTTTAGAGATTGGTACCAAAACAGGTTACAAGACAAGGTTGCAATATTTCACTAAGAAATAGTAAAAAGCTATTGAAGAATCAAGTGCAGAACAAATGTTATAAAACGTTGTATACCCTATTTGTGACTTTTGAAATAATGTTGACTTTTTTAATTAACGTCTTAAACCTTAGTTGCCTGTGCCTAATTTTATGTGTTTTAGCGAAACAAATTCACTTATAGTTTATATATTCCACTGTTAATTTATGCGTGATGATGGTTGGATATGTATTATGGATATGAATTATAATATGAGTTTCTTGTGAAGGAATTTATTAAGTTTGTGGGGATGTGAGACAATTAGTATTGGGTGTGAGTGAGTGAATTAGGGGAGGTGAGTGAGAGATTGTGAGTGGGAGGCGGGAGGAGGGAGGAACGGACGGAGAGGGACGGAGGGGGGGGGGGGGGGGGTGCGGCAGGGAGGGACCTTGGGGATTACGGGACGTGAGGGAGGAGGGGAGGGAGGGACGCGGATCGGGGAGGACGGGACGGGAGGGAGTGGATGTGGAGGTGATGGAGGTGAGTGATGTGAGTGAGTGAGGGAGTTAGTGAGTGAGCGACATGCGAGCGAGCGCGAGGAGCAGCGTGATTGAAGTCTGTATTTCAGCTTAGTGCATAAATTATAAATGTGTTTGGAGTGCATTGTTGCAAGATACTGGTGGAGTAAGTGGCATAAATTTGGTGGATTTACGGTGTGAAAAAGTTAATAATTTTTTTTATAACCTTAATTAAATTTTCATGGTAGCTATGTTCGCTGTGATATTTGTATGTTTATAGGTGTTTGGTGTTTATTTATAGCTTTTTTTAATCTGTATCTTTGCTGTAAATTTAGCCCTTAGGGTTACAAATGCATTGTTTAAATAAACCATAAAATAAAAAAAATAAAAATAGAATAAAAATAAAGAATTCGTTTATTCTATATTTATTTAAATTCAAATCTTGCATTTATATTAGTTATAAAATGCTTTTGCTATCTATTCACTTGTATTATTATTTCACATTTCATCAGTTTCATTACTTTTTCAGAAATTTTCCTTATTTCAAATTATTTCTGCAGGTGATTCTTTTGCATATTTGTGCACGCTTAAGGTCCCCATTTCCCCCTCATTCCCTAAGAAAGGAAAAGGAAACGGAAGGAGGAAAAGGAGAAGGAAAAAAGAAAAAAGGAACAGGAAAGAAAAAGGAAAATAGGAAAAGGAAAGAAAAGAGAACAAGGAGGAGGAAAGGAAAGAGAGAAGGGAAGAGAAAAGGGAAAGGAAAGGAAAGTAAAGTAAGGTAAAGTAAAGACCAGAAAAAGAACAGCAAAGAAAAGAACAGGGGCAAAGCGACGGATCATAGGAGGCAGCAGACAGAGGACCCTTCCCTCTACTCCCTCCCAGTCCACATTATCTCCCCATAGCCCCGCACCATTACCAACTAACACCTAGAAATCACCTTACATATCGTTTCCGTTCCCCCTCCCCAATTCCCCCTCCCATTCCCTCACCTTTCATCAGTTTCTCTTTTATCTTTTTTTTATTTATTCATATAATAAAGCAAGTTTGGATTTTCGTTCCATCCATTTATTCATTCATCATGCTTAATTATGTCTATATTTATTTATACCATATATGCATTTATCTTATGGTATAACATGCTCGGCTATTTATTTGCTGCATTTATTTATTTATTATTTCACATTTCCTCAGTTTATTTCATTATTTTTTTCATTAATGATCTATTTTGAATATAACAAAATTCCTTTGTGTGAAAACCCTTTTATTTTCCCTTATTTTGAGTAAATTTCAAATTTGACGTACAAGTGCAATTGAAAGTAATGCAGCGACGACGGGTTTCTGCCCTCTACAAAATGGAGGACAAAATGTTTCACTTCTCGAGCGCCGCCCGCTATCCATGTATAGAGGTCAGTGATCTATGACTACGCATGCATTGACTTTCCCCCGGTGAACTTAAAATCCTTTGGCTTCAGTGGGGGGGGGGGGGGCCATGAAACCTCTTGTCCACCAACAGAAGCAGGAAGACCTTTACTTGTCCACTTTTAGTGTTAAATTACAATACCAGAGGTTCAATGACTTGCGTGTGCTTTATAATACACCTGGCACAAAAGAGTATCTCGGCATGTTTTTCGATCAGTATTGTGCCAACGTCAGACCATTTTGAAAGTTTTCGAATTATACATTTTGTTGCCTAGGTCTTGTTCTTTCATTTAACACCTCGCTTGTAAAAAAGCGTGCAGAAATGGCTGAGATAGAACGCCCGAAAGACGCAAACCCCCAAACCAAAAGTTGCAGTTTTTGGATTTTTCAATGGTCACTGTGTGGTACAACGCAATAATAAGTGTGTATTAATTTTACACAGACAAACCAGGAGCTAACAGACATTTGTAACATCTCTCAAGTACAACAGGTTTGAGTGGTAAAATATGTTGACAGACTGACAGGGACCCCTGAAACGTGATTCTTAAGTGCAGCAAATGGCGCCTTAAGGAGAGGGGGGGCCAAGACAAAGTTTGTACAGGGGTCAAATTTTGATAAAAACTTTATCTTGGCCCCATTTGCTGTACTTCAGAATCGCGTTTCGGGGGTTCATGTCAGTCTGTCTACATATTTAATCACTCAAACCTTTTGTACTTGAGGTGTGTTACAAATGTCTGCTAGCTCCTGGGCTAAGAGGTTTTCCGACTGAATGAGCGGGAGAAAGCCACTTGCAATATGATGTGGTACACGTGTTCGTGTCCCAGTAAATTGCAATACCCTTGAAAAATCAAAAAATGCAAACTTTTTTGGGGGGTTGCGTCTTATATTTAAATTTCGTAATTATATGCACACCCGTGGGGACATTTTGAAAGAAAAACATTTATTTCTATAAAGGGCATAGTTGAAAAGATGAAGTTTATCTTCAAAAATTCAAATTTTGTCCACAAAGGAGAAAAAAATTGTGGGGCATCTTTTTTGGATAATACTATAATGCCCTTTTTTTACCCACCAAAATACCATTATTTGAAAGACGCTCTTTTTTTAAAAATTGATTATTTGCATTACGGATGGGAGGATGGATGAGAGGTTTTAGGTTATTATCATGCAATGGATATTATGTAATATGCTGAAGAACAAATTGGTGCATGTTTTAGTTGCTTATGTTCATTACGTGTGAACAAATTGATTTTTAAATCGGCTGATTTGCGTGTGCTCAAATCAAAAGAATTACAATGCAGGTTTATCTGCTATGCTAGCCTTGGACAAAATAGGTTTACATCATTTTCAGGGAAATAATCATTATTTATTATTTTTTTATCAATGTTTCTTTCTCGTTTTCACTATATGCTCAAAAGTGCATATTCTCATAAGCTTAAAACAAGGATAGAATTGGTTTAAGTATATAAAACATAAAGTAACTTCTGGAAGGTAAAAAACATTCTTTCTGAGAGGCACTGTATAGACACACTATATTATGATGAGTAAATTAGTATGTGCTGGGATTTGTTCTCTCATAAACTATTGATCTCTTTGATGCTTAAAGGCACTATCCGTGATTGTTAAATCAGGAAAATTGAAAAAAACAACATAAAAATCAGATTTTTGCATGTCTGTAACAAAGATGCTTCGTAACAACGCGGACATGGCTAAGTCTGACAAGCGATCTAATAGGGACAGAATCGAAGTATTGCAACATGCAGAAAGAGCAATTTATATTCACAAAATTGATTTAAAATGTCCTCAGGATTTCCTGACTTCACATTACGTAATCATTGTTAAAGTCAAGGGGGTGAAGCCCATTCAAAACAGTCGTCGTGGCTGGGCGCGGACATTTTGAAATTGCACGGAATAATGATTAGTTTGGGTGCTTGTAACACACATAATGTCAATTCGATACAAACAATCCGGCCCAAAATATCAGGTGTTGGATGTTGGTGCTATGGGTGGTAAATTTTGTCCTACCCCTCCCATGGCCACAAACGCATGACATAATGAACATCAGTCGTCTTGATAAAACCGCCTCAATGAATACCAATTTTTCCACCTAACAGCACGCATTGATTATGAGAAAAGAAAAAGAGTATCTGAGCACAATGATCAGGTGCACTATTAGTACACCTGGCACTCTAAACACATACATCAATTGTATCACTACCGATTAGTGTAATATGCAAAGCGGCACCCACAGTATGTGAAGAGGAGCGGAGGCAGCCATGGCATTCTATTTGGTATCTATGTTTTCTTTGTGGTCGGCACAAACATGCGGGACGATGAATTCTAAAGATGACGTAACGTTTTGAATCTCTATCTATATCGAACCTCTTTGGTAAAGTGTGACTCAAAACAGATGCTGCTTCCCAGAATTAAGTAGAGCGCGGAAAAAATGTTTAATTTGATTGTCAGGATCCTAAATATGGCGGGGTAAAAGAACGGCCTAATGATTGATACTTGACGATTGTGCTCAGAAGACAAACAGGCAAGAGGAACGTTCAAAAAGACTTGGAAGAAGCAAAATTGACATTTACGTTTGTATTGCTACTCTAAATGTTTAGGGCGAAAATCAGTGTGGCTGTATGGACCGAAAATGAGGGATTAATGTCAATAAAAAGAGGGAGCATGTTTCATTTTTCACCGTTGGACTCGGGAAATTAATGGCAAAGGAAGAGGTTCACGTGTTTAACTTGAAAATAACTTTTAGTCACACCTTTGACATTATGCTGTTTGATCATGCATGTGAAACGCATTAATTGAATAATGATTTACGTATACCACGCGATTTATCTTTCAAATTGCATTCGTTTGCTCCGAATTTTCTCGATTTTTCGAAGACCACTGTATTCATTGACTTTATCTCATTCACGGTCCACATAACCACTATGATTTTCTCCCATAAATCATTAAAGTAAAACCCTATGGAACTCGTATAATGGCATTAAGCAGCTGTTTTGAAGCCATTTCTTTGTTTGCCCGTGTCTGTATCCTTCTAGAGTGGTTCAGCTGCTTCCTTTAATCTGCCAGATTAGGAACCATGAAATCAAAATCAAAAGTTTTTTCACCATTGGATTTGGGGATAAATTGTATGGAAAACCATTACTTTGAGGATTTAGACCGATTGTGAGGTAAAGAATCCATGGTATAATTTGAAATCATTGGTGATTATGAATTTCGTTTTCTGCATGTTGCAATACTTTTGGCCAGTGTGTTGAGACAAAAACAAACTGAAGGAGATTTCATATCCTTGAAACACACTGCGTTCTTCTTTCTTCTGTTCTGTTAAAGTTTTCTGTATTGTTTTCTTATTGGGATTGTACCGACGTCTTAACCGTCACTTCTTTGAAGCTTTTCTGCAAAATTACAAATATTTTGACTCTTTTGTGTGAATCACTGATAGTGGCTTTAAATGCAAAAAAAAAAAACATAGTATTGTTTAGATGAACGATTTAGGTTTGATGTGTGAGCGTGTGAAGCAACCGTAACCAAAAGGCAATAAATATTGTGGTTTTATGGTTTTGGGATCTCAGACCGTAAACACAAAATGCAATAAAATATTGTAGTATCGGCAACCGGAAACACAAAATTGCAATAAAATATTTGTGGTATCTTCTCTGCCACCTCGAAACAACTTTTATGATACCTCAGCATTGCAATAGAAAGTCCTATTGTTGTACTTCAGGAATTGGAAACCCGTCCAGTCCAACATTGTCCAAAGCAATACATTAAATCATCCAATGGTGAGTGGTATGGGTGCATTTAGGTAATATAATCTCTTCAAAAAAAATTATTACCTTTTTAATTTCTATAATCTTTCGACAACATGATTTGCAAATTTTTTGGCTTTTTAAAGCTGAAAATATTATAGGCACGAGGGAAATTGCAATAAAAGTCAACTTGGTCCTTTTATCATCACGGTTGTTGATACACTACGTGTACTGCTATGTAGTAGTTAAGAGCGGGGTTGGCGAGGGAGGTCTCTGCATATGTTCTTTCCCACAACCTAGGCAAGCACAGTAAAAAACAATTAACAAACCACTTGCCAAATGATTAAATTATACCTCAATATATTCAATGAAAATGGCTCTCATTTCAAGAATGGACTTAAGACCTAATAATGAGAAGTCACTGACTTTTTTTATGAAATGGAAAAAAAGGCCGAATTAAATTGCTTTGTGCCAAAAATGGGATCACATGTGATGCGCACATGTTCACGCATTATCTGCCAAAACAAACATGTAATTAAAATGAAAGAAACAATTTGAACAAACCTAAAATACTATGGTATCAAAGGAGTTGAATATCAACACTTAACAAAAGTACCAAAATTACAAACACTTCTTCAAAGGGACAATTTCACTTGCTTGGCAGCACGAATTACTTTCAGATCTTCATAATTGAAATCATAACATCTTTCCAGTATCCACACTCAAAACTTCAAAATTTCTATCAATCCCCTAGCTACAATGCACGTCGGAGATTCTGCCCGAATCCATGCTCCAGGACCATGCCAGTCTTCTTATAGCATAAGGTAGCTATCCAATATTTTTCTACTTCAATTCAACAAATTCTGATGTTTTTCCACTCTAAACTACAAATAAAATCATAAATAATTTTGTTCCGGGAGTGGGATTCTAAACCACGACCTTTAGATAACAAGACCGAGCCCCACAGACACACGCCACGCAATCCGACCGGCAGGAAGGCGTTCTTTTGTAAGATTTCTTCCAGAGAACATTAACGGAAATAAAGCGCACACATAATAAGGAATAGCGCCCTATGAGACGCGTTGAAAATATCTGCTCATGGAGCATGATTTCGGGCCAAAATCTCCAAGAATCAGCTTAGAATGCCTAAATCTAATCCGCCAATGATCTATTCTTAAAGCAATATTGAAAATTTTTTGAAGCGCGCCCCAATTTCAAATTTGATATTTTTGCACAGTTACGTTGGTAATGTCTAAGAAACTATACCTGCGAACGAGATGCTAAAAAATGCGTATTTATCACAAAAGAACGGGGAGATTTTGTCTGTAATTAGAATTAGGGATCCCAATTGAGACTTCTTAACGGCCAGAGCTGGAATGCTACGTTTAGTCCTCCATGATGAAATAGTGCCACCTCGACGAAAAATAACCTATACTTGACTGCCCCCCGAACTGATTTAAAAAATAAGAGAGCGTTAGCCACGGACATGGCGCTATTCCCGGCTATTTCACATTGGAAGGCCCGTGTCCAGCAGCCGTTGAATTATATCGGGGATCCCGATAATAATATTTAGTCAAAATTCCATTCGTTTGGTGACACATAGACATTTTCGAGCTTAACCATTCACAGGTATAGTTTAATAGCCAGTGACCCAATGCAACCGTTTGTAAAATCTCCAAATTTTTGAAAAATTGGGGCGCCCTTCAAAAAAATGTGCTAATTTGCTTTATAGAACCTATCTTATGACGTCAGCCACCAGACTGTTGGTGGATAAGATGCATACATTCAGGACTACAATACATTAAGCTGTCAATCGATCCACGTTTTTAGCGATTGTACAGGCATCATTGGACAGGGAATGTATGTAGTACTGGAATGCGTTCGATCTTGTCCACCAACATTGGCTAGCTATTGAATACGAGTCTTATATGAATTATTACTTTCTAAAATAGCGACAGGTATGCGTGAGTTGTCGTTGTTCATACGGGCCTGTATGGAAATCTTCTGTTTTATGTGTGTGTGTGTATGTGTGTAGTTGAGCAGATGTGGGTGGCGTGGGGGCGTATGTGTGTGTGTGTGGCGCGGGCGAGGTGCGTTGTTTTTGCGTATGTTGTGTGTTGTGTGTATGTGTCGTGTGTGGAATGCCACATGGTGTGCTTTCGGTCATGTCTTATTCCCGGTAGTTTTTCGTTGTACTTTTAAGTACAAACTCTGTGTATGTTATTTATTATTTGGTTTTTTAATTTCAAACTAATGTTTAAAAAAATCACAGTATCAGCATTCCGGATTTTTAACTTTGTGTATTTAAATAATGATAAGTATTGGTCGTCTTCAGTCCTGAAAAATAGTGTTCTTAACTTAAACCGTTCTCGAGTTAGGAGCGTTTTTGTGAATTTTTGTACATGATTTTTTCGAACATTTGATACAATCTGTCATAAATTCCTTTGTAATAAGGATGCTATGCAAGAGATATTGGCTTGAAACGCCATTGTAACTATACCCCCACCCAATGCCAGTGTTGTGTTGAAAATATTATGCAGCGAGATTGACCAAGTGTGTAGTGCTCACGCCACATTGAATTGAAGGGGGGGCGGGAACCAAATCTGCGCAAAGTGTTCCAACAAGATTGTATCCGAACGGCCAAAAAATCAAAAACGCTCATAACTCAATAACGCTTTACGTTAAGAACATCATTTTTTCAAGAGAAGAAGATGGTATCATCACTCAAACCATGCCATAACAGTGTTGTAAATAGAATCATATTTCTGGGCATTTCATGCATTTATTCAGTTGATTTGAAAAAAAATCATCACTTTTCAAAAAGAAACTATATTTAAAAAAAATATGTTTACACTAAAACACAATGAGCATTATAGTAGACTTTAGCACATATATACACACCTACACGCCAACACGCACCGACACACATGTGCGTACGTACATTTATTTTGCGCGCGGGTGTGGGTGGCGGATCTGCCACAAGCCAAGGAATGTTGATTGCAAATTTAATCTAAGAGTGATGCAATTTGAGGAATGATGAAGAGATTGAAATATTTTCATAACGTTATCATAATCACCATGAATGGTCAATTTTACTTTCTATATTTTATATAGATTTCGCTTTGTGAACCAATAAGGAATGCATTATATGTTTATTTTGGTTAATGTGCCATAAAAGTGACGAAGTATAACTGAAAGTAGAAGCCCTTTAAGCCAATCGTCAAAGAAAAAAATAGATTAATTGAAAGATAACATACCACCAAGCAGTCTGACCAGAAAAAATCTGGCGCACAAAATCTCTTATATCCCTACTCATTATGAGTCTGATGTAATGTGAAACGATGTTACAGGCTTATTGTCCCGAAATCGATTGACGTATGCTTCTCCTACAACAGGGTGCGTTCTTTGTTTTGGTAACCTGTGCGGCCGCCAATTAAGTTTCGCGGTTTGCCAGTCTCGTGCGCATGCTTGTCATCTTTAAATTCATTCAGTTCTGTTTTTCATTCGAGTCGGGCGGGTTCTGTGCGTGCTGGAAAACCCCTCCCTCCCCCTCTCTGCGTGTAATTTATAACCTATATTGTGCGCATCACCGGGTGATGTCTTCCTTGTTTTTGCATACCTGACCATTGAATTTTTATGCTATTGAAAAGGTCTATTTTATTGGATATTAATTCAAACTTTAACCCTCGTCTTACCAACGGGGGGGGGGGGGGGGGGGGGGGGGGTGGTAACCCACCCCCCCCAGCGCGAAAACTTTCCGGCTCCGGTGCGCTAAAAAAACGCTAAAAAAAATCGTAAAAAGCTTATAGGTAATCGTTCTCTCATCCTTTCCGGGTCATTTAGCGGAAAAAAATGTGAAGGTAGCACCTTCCCACCGGGGTTAGGGTATGCGTCAAAGTCGAAGGGTTAAAGGGGGGGGGGGTGGCCACCCAAGGATATTTTATGGTGGATCTTTTGAAAATATTATGCACAGTATGGCTCTAAACTCTTTGTTTATGTAAAATACGCCAATTTGCCATCCATTTAGAGCTAATGAAA
Source organism: Ophioderma brevispina (assembly GCA_023653785.1). Taxonomy (NCBI): domain Eukaryota; kingdom Metazoa; phylum Echinodermata; class Ophiuroidea; order Amphilepidida; family Ophiodermatidae; genus Ophioderma; species Ophioderma brevispina. The sequence continues at coordinate 58,944 of JAMKCH010069544.1, forward strand.
ACCGCATGAATCCGTATTCTCGTTTTTAGCGCAAATTGGATTTCGCTATTTTCTATGGAAAAATGCCAAATTTTGCCGACTCGCGGCCCTTGATTAGTAATGTGACGCCATACTATATGTTGGTACTTATCCTTTGGTATCAAGGGAAAGAGGAGGACCATAGCCTAACCACTGGTATCAAAATCATTACGCATCGGGTGCTTTATAAAAAGTTCTCGGGGGGGTGGTAAACAACCCCCCCCCTTGGTAAACCGTGTTACAAAAAAGGGGCTTGGTAAGACGAGGGTTAAAGGCATACGTCAAAAGGAGCTAGAGCAAACACCAGAGTACTGCTTTGTAGCAATTAATCTGAAGTATTTGAACTTGAGGGCAACGCCAAAACGGGGATAGGGCAACGCTCAGTAATTTACACTATCAACCATCTCTTTTGTTGATCATGCTGAAGGGCAAACGCTCATAATTGGGATTAGAGCAAACGATAGGAAACATTTGCTATGAATATTAAATCTGTCTGTGTAGGCATGCTTGAAGGCAAACGCCAAAATGGCTTAGACCAAACCGCTCGGAATTGATACCATACAATCCTTTGTTGAACATCTTTAAGGCAAACACCATAAGAGCTAGTGCAAAAACGGCAGATTGTTCAAATAATGATTCAATAGTATGGGACGGTTGGAAGGCAAATGCCAACAATTGCTAGAGCAAGCGATACAGTAGGATGATGTCATAGACTTAAAGCAAAAGGCCACGAGCAATTATTAAAGGATTCACCATTAGAGCTATTATATTCCATATATATTTAAAAAACCAAACTGTTTTGCTCTTTGGTAGTTCAGGTGAATATACTCACTGTATACATCATTTTGTAATTAATGAGAGAAACACCTTGGCTATTAAATGGCATCTAGGATGAAAAACTAAGGCCACAATGCCATCTTGCTTCCCTGTCTCGTCCTTTGATAAAGACATGATGAAAAATTTATGAGTTAAAATCGATCCAGCCGTTGAGAGTACAGAAGATAGCAAATTATGTAATTAAATTGTTCCCATAGGGCAGTAGGATGTGAATCGGACACATTGGAGCCATTTGGAAACATTTTGTTGGGCCACCAAAATTTCACTGGGGGTAATGTGAAAAAATGAACATTGACTCTGATACCAAAAACTCAATTTTTTACATGGGAGTAAAGCGAAGTAGGTGTCGGTCGGGTTTGCAACGTGCATACCATAATCTTATGGTTGATCCAAAGTAGACAAGCGAGGTGCCTTAAATATGTGTCTAATTTTCACGAGTGTGGTACAGCATCATGCAGCTATACATACAACCTATGTGTCTACATATTAACATAAGTCTAAGATGAAGAGAAAACGTAATCGACATTACAAAACTTACAAAATTATGCACATCAAAATGTTCAATATAGAGGGAGGTAACAGGTATGTCTCAATCAAAGTATTGTAAGTAATACACCCTGCATCATCATCTTCATCTTAAAACTTCATTTTTCTTTTCTTCTTCTCCTCTTCTTGCTTGTGCTTCCAGTTTTTCTTTTTCTTCGTCTTGCGGCTTATATTGATGCCAAGCATCGTATCTGACATCGAACCTATCAAACGTATACGAATTCATACCGTCTACTAACTGTATGGCCATGCAAATATATCCTTTGCAATTAGGTCTGTATATCTAAACCAGCGAGAATCACATACTATTCGTTCATTTTAACGGGTACATACACGTGGGCATGAAATTTCCTTTATTCGTTACCAATTAATTACAATTATCTCTCATCACTCGACCCTCACGGACAAAATTGCAAATTACGCAAACTCGATTTTCTATGTTGCCTTCCGTGTTATGACCGAGCACGGACAACCCATTTTGAACAGGTTAAAACATGATATCAAACCCACACCAAGTCGTACCACTTGCAAGTGACCCTATTGTACTCATCCATTAATGTATTGAATTGAATGCTGCGTGTCAGCAAATGAAGAATATAGTGATAATTCGTGTATCCAAGCAGGTCACTAGCGTGCGATGCTAACATTCGTAGTCCCCACAGCTCAGCATCCAACAACTCATATCATCAACACGATGTATGCTGTTCGGCTCATGCCTTATCGATATTACTACATATAAGTTGTTTTTTTTTTTTATTCATTAGGCCTAGTCTCCAATAGGACATTGCGACATAATAATATTTTTATCAATCCAGCAAAAAAAAAAAAATGTCCTTTACTGGATTGTGGACTTGGGTCAAACCTAAACGGATGGAGTTCTCTTATATTTCTTTTCTTCTCTATCTTTGACCATATCCTGCAATGATGGATTCGGCACAGAATATCCATTATCCGCACGTATGAAACCGGTCTTCGTGCTATACATCTAGTACATAGGCTATTGAAGGACAAAGACACAGTCTCTTTTTAAAGGAATTATTGGTATGTAAGCTATGGCAAAATATTATAATGAAAGCATAAATAAATACTGCTCGTACCAGATGGTTAATGGTAATTGGAGTATCCTTGCAAAAGAAAACACCATTTTCACGCTTAACTTTCGGAAAGCAGTAGACAGATTTAAGGAAGCCCGACCACGTTATTATTTCACTATATTGTTGCCACAAGCCATGTTTAGTCTGTCAACCAATTTGAAAGATGATCGGTGTGTTGTCAAGTTTGGCCTGTATAAAGATATCGGCGTTTAATTTAACATTGAAATTAAAACACAGCTTTGATTTAACGTTTTTCCTTTCAAATACATAAATTTATCAAAAAAGGGCATACATTTGTGGCCTATTTTTTTTTATAAAAATGAGCCTGGGTTCTTGAGAAATATAGTTTTTTTTAAAATAAAAATTAGAGGATAACTCTACATCTACAAAGAAAGCGCTACTCGGTAAATTGAAAAGCCTACGTTAGACTGATGAACTGCGCATAGTGGGTAGAAACATGATCTCTATACAATGGATTGAAACCTGGGCTTGTATAATTGAAGCACTGATGGCCATATTGGTTATCCAAAGAGAGCCCAAGCAGGTGGTTAGAGCCGGTCATTTATACAAAATTGTTCCCCTCGAAATGTGGATGAGCGACATAACAGACTACAGAATCAAGTCAGTGAGCTCATTGTATTGCGCGTATGGGATGACTGTCTCTAAAACGTTCACCCGGGATTACAACTTCTGTTAAACAGGTGTCTTGGAATGGTTTGTGTTTGGTGACCAAGATGCCCGCCGTTGCTCCATTCATCTATATGCAATTACTGTTGGTAGCAATCCATGTATAGAGATCAGTGGTTTATCAGTGCGACTGCGAAAAAACCAAAGAGGGTTCTAGATTAGATAGAAGCCAAAACGTTACGTAATCTTTAGAGAAATTCACGTCTCGCATGTTTTGCCGACACCAAAGAAAACCTAGAGTACCACCAATAGAAAGGCAATGTGGCTCTTTTGCCTCCGCGTCTTCCACATTTAACTGTGGGTGGCCGCCATATTGCATATACATTAATCGGTAGTGTACAAATTAATGTATGTGTAGAGGTGGCCAGGTTGTAGTGTAATAATAGTGCACCTGGATCAATGTGCTCAGATACTCTTTTCTCATAATGCAATTGCGCGCTAGGTTGAAAGATGTATTCTATTGAGGCGGTTTATTTAAATTCAAGACGACTATCGTGTCATTTCATTCGTGTTGTGGCCATGGGAGGACAAAATTTAACCACCCAATAGCCCCCAACATCCAACAAAACTGAATTTTGCAGGATTGTTTGTATCGAATTGACATTGGGGTGTATACAAGCACCCAAACTAATAATTATTACGTGCAATATTCAAAATGTAGCGCCCCAGCACGGACACGACTGTTTGAAGGGCTCACCCCCGTGGATAAAACTATAAATATTACCCGACCCCTTTTCAATGTACACTTTTTCATGAATTGTTAGTGTTTAGGCCAACAAAAACCCTTGTTAATCACAACATGATATATATAAACACCCCTCTTAAACATTTTCTCAAATCATGAGGGTTTTTTAAAAAAAAAGTTGTATTTTTTTTGTAATATAAAAAAAATTCTAAACGAAACTTCGCTCCTATACTTTGGGGCCTCAACGAAGTTCACAGGATGAGTGGGCTGCAAAATTGCAACGGGATATATTGCGCGGTCGTATGGGATTATTTTCGCCTGGCTTCTGTTTCGGTATTGCGTGCGGCCGCGTTGTAAATATACACAGGGAAATAACATGGTAGCTTTTCATTGATTGCTAACAGTGTGTACATTTGAGCGGAATACATATGGATTTTTTTTCGCAGGAATACTCCAACTAGCCATGAAAAACCATTGGTACGTTTATTTAGGGATATTTCATTATATGTGCCGATAGATCATACCAATAAATCACTTAAGTGAATGTGAAAATATTACCATTTCATCTTGGCAATCGTAAATACCCTACCATGTAACATAGTGTCGAGAGCGTATGCGTCTTCATGGGTGGTTACAGGTATGTCATCAGATGCGGAAATCTTCCGAAATTCTAAACGATGTCTTGGGCGGGGGTTCCCTTCCTGAGATTTGATATTTTTACCCCTTTATACGCATGTATGGATCGGGGAGACTGCTGCACTGAGGACTGAATATACGGTTCCGAGGAGTTTCACACCATATATTTCACACTATGTTACATTTTGCATCCCAAATAACTGCCTGGTCGTTTTTCCTATCACAAATCACACAATGGACTGGACTATTTCCTCTCCTATTTTTTTTTACTTATCACGAAAAAGCCTTATCACACGACTATTTATAATAATCCGATGAACATTCATCTGAGTAGGAACTAAGTATTATCTATGGGCCAAACTCTTTTTTACGTTGATGTTCTTTTCAATCCAGTCGGCAAGGCCTTATATTGATGTCAAGCATCGTATCTGACATCGAACCTATCAAATTTACACGAATTCATACCGTACTAGCTGTATGGCCATGCAAATAATCCTTTGCAGTTTAGGCCTGTATATCTAACCAGCGAGCATCCAATACTATTCTTTCATAACTTTTCATAACGTGGCATGAAATTCAACTTATCCGTACCAATAATATATCAATTATCTCTCAGTCACTTCGACCCTCACGGACAAAATTGCAAATTACGCAACCTGAGTTTCTATGTTGCCTCCGTGTTAATACCGAGCACGGACCGCCATTTTGAACAGTCATTTGATCCAGTAGAAGTTGTTCTGCAATAAATTTGGGCAAGTAAGTGTTGATTGCAATCAATATTGTATTTGCCATTCTGTTCTTCATTGCCAGTCTTTTGGTTACCGGCTCCTCATTTTTGTAAAATGGGTTCTGCGGGTTACTGGATTGTTGGTGTTATATCTTAAAAACTATTGACTCTACCTTTATGAACTTTTCAGGGGTATTAGCCAACAGTCCCATCTTACCTTACAACAAAGAATAAGTAGTCACATGCTTTTGTTCAAAACTTATGGCGCCTGCCACCAAGTGTTGCGTTTTTTTTGGGACACACGGTATTACACAGCTCATATATCATATATCATATATATATATATATATATATATATATATATATATATATATATATATATATATATATATATATATATTTATTAATTGCAAACACTTCCACTGCCAAAGGCCAAAGTGTCAGCAAACTTTTATTCAGTTTATTCACTGATCCATTGAAACTTACCGCACCTTACTCCACACTAACAGCAAGCCGTATACAGCATAGGAGATAGCGACCAACCGACATACCTGTTACCTGTCTGCTATCAAACAGGTAAGTTATTGACAATTATTATTTTATTGCAGTAATATCTTTACCTCGCAAATGTTTGGATAACCATGTCAGACTTGGAAAAAAATCTGATCTGGAAATGCTTGGATAGCCTGACAGACTTCATAATCTGATTAGATCTTAAAATAATTTGACATGCATTGCAAATTAATCGTAATACGTTCTATTGTATTAATAAGCTCTATGACATAAAGACGACTCGCTTCAAGTTATGTACAGTGTGTCTTTTAGACCCCATGTTATAGGCAATTGCAATGGCAGACAAGTTCAAAACATAGTTTTCGGTTATCGTTTTTTTTATTGTTTGTCCAATAAACCTTCGAAACGTTCTCTGGAGGTGGTCTACGACCGATCAAGGGCAAA